>APFE030884903.1:239817-310645 GCA_000404065.3 Pinus taeda
CCAAAATATATTGGGGTATTTATCCTCAATAATTGCTCCCGCTACCCTACAATTAGCAGCATTATCAGTGATGACTTGGATGACATTGTATGGCCCAATACGGTCAATTGTTTCAAGTAATGCTTCTACAATGTTGATGGTGGTCTTGAACTTGTCTGAGTAATCATATGCATTTAGAAAGATGGCAACACTAACGGACACAGCAAGAACACTTATCAATGGCTTGCCTTTTACATTTGTCCATCCATCAGATACAATGGACACCCCATGATCAGTCCAAGAACTTATCATTCTATTCAAAGAATGTGATATTTTTGCTTTTTCATGATCAAGTCCAACAGTTCTTGCCTTGTGATACCCAGGGCTCTTGTATCCTTTAGGGGCATCATTTATGGCAGAAACCATTTCGTGCCAATAAGGTGAGCGAAGAACATTGAATGGTATCCCACATGCATAGAGAAACCTGTAAACCTTTGAATCCACATCATTCCTACACCCCTCATCAAGGAAATCTGATATGGTTCTACGCCTTAAAGCTGGTGACCCTATGCCTCCATATCCACTGCCTTGGGAGGATGTTGAAAGAGTTCTTTGTGCTTGTGATTGTGAGCTTGGTTCAAAGAAACCCCTTGATTTTTTAGATTTGTCTTGGGCTTCCTCCTCTTCCCTTATGTATTTGGCTCTATCTGCTGCTGACACAGCTGCACAAGTTTTGATTCCTATTTGTTTATCTCCATCCCATGGCCTTTTCCCCAGAGGTGTTTCCTGGCACGAGTGTATGAACCTGTGTAATTATTGTTGCAATGGGGGCAATGAAATTTAGTGGTTCCACCCCCTTTCCCTACTTCAGGCCTGTTAACATATTTCCACAATGGGGTTTGGTCTTGGGTCTTGTTTAGTTTTTTTAGAGTCATGTTCACCCTCCTCCTCACTGGGGTTTTCATCAAATCCACTTTCTCCAGCTTCTTCATCCCCCTCTTCATTTTGGCCCCTTCGTTTCCTACTCTCCAGCACCATAATAACCAGAAAAGGGACCAAGAAGAGGAAAATGTCAAGAAATATAACCAGTTCCATGATGTTTGATATTTGTAGGCTTTTGAATCTGCAAAATTTAATGGGAATGGGAATGGGAATAGGAATGAGAAAATTAATTTAATTTATTTAGATTAACTAATTTAATTTATTAGATTCATGATTTATTTACTAAATAAGTTATATATTTACTAAATTACTAACTAAACTAAACTAAATTACTAAGTAACTGAAGTTTAAACTAGTAAATTACTAAGTTACTTACCTCCTTACAGGCTTGCTCCTTGCTCCTGGGCGCTCGCTCCTCGCTTCTCTTCGCTCCTTTGCTCAATCTCCTTGGCTCTCCTCAACTCATTCAAGTCACAGTGAAATATTTTTTACCAACCAAGCCCTTTTAAAACAAAAAAAAAAATTAATTAATTTTTTTTGGCGTCCATAGATTTTTTTCACACAATTTGCTCCCGATGTCGCGCGCGTCGCTCCTGGAGCTTAAATTAAAAGCTCAGGAGCAATCAGAAGCGATCGCTCCCTGATCGCTCCCGAGCTTTAATTTTCGCTCCAAGAGCGATGTGAGCGACGCTACCAAAATCGATCATGCTTTTGGCAGGGAGCGGAAATTTTTTTATCGAGAGCACACTCCCGACACACTCCCGCCCGGAGCACGAATTGGGAGCGGGTTCGAGGGGGGGGGGGCTCCCCCGCAACTCTGGCTTGATGTATTCGGCCCTTTTTCTGTGAAGCTTCACAATGAATGCTTCCAGCTTCTCGACCAACCCCTCGCTAAATAGATTATCCCAAGAGCTAGCTACCAGCATATCTGCATAGCTTTCCCTGTTTCCTTTGAAGGCCTCACATTCTAAAATGAAATGTTTTTCTGTTTCCACTTTTTTGGAAGAACAAAAAATGCATACCCTTTCCTCCCACACTTCCTTTGGCCTTTTCCAGCGCCCTGTTTCACAACGGAGTTGATGAGAATTAGTCCTTAACTGAGCAATAAGAATTTTGGCTCTTCAAGAGATATTGGCCTCTATGTATGCTTTTGGCTGATAATTATGAGTGGGATTAAACACTTCAATATAGTAATTTTTCTTTCTTCCTAGCTCCTTATCCCAAGTACGTTTGTGGAACGTTTCCATAACAAAAGCTTTTATCTCTTTGTTGTTTATGGGACACGCATTCAAGCAAACACCCCATTTATTAAACCATTTGTTATTTTGTTGCATCCAAGTTTTTTTGCTCTTGCAAAATCTATCATTAAAGACAACCTTAGGCCATCTACCCTCTTCCATTTGCTCAATTTTTTTTAAATACCTTATGACTCACACCATAGCAATTGCTTCAATAGGAGCAGTCCCTGTTTCACTTAACAAGATATCATAAGGAACTGCACTTTTAATCTTGATACAGCCTATGCACAGCTGCTCTCAAATGTTTAGGAACCCCAAGTTCCTCCATTCTCTGCCAAAGTTTATCCATAGGAACCGAGTCAAACGCTTTTCTGAAATCAACAAAGCAACAAAAGACTTCTTACTTTTTCTCCCAAACTTTTTCAATGGTGTCCCTTAAAGTTATGCAATGATCAACTGTGGAATGTTTAGGTCTAAAACCTGTTTGCCCTTTAGCACACTTATCTCTTTCTTTTGCCCACTTTCTAAATTTGTTTTCTAGCATGCTTCCAAATAGATTTGCAAACAAAGGGTTTGTCATGATGGTCCTATAATTGGAGGGATTATTGACATCACGGCTCTTGAAAAGAGGTATTGCCAGACTAGTTGTCCAATCTGTGGGGAGCCCTTGTTGTATGATGTTGTTGAAGATTTTTGTAATGTGAAGTGCAAGAATCTTTGAGCCCCACTTTAGATATTCTGCTTGGAGTTTAGCTAAGTCTTTTGCTTTTCCAACACCCAACTTCTTGATACCCATCTCTACCTCTTGTAGAGTGAAGAGTTCAGTATCAGTGTTGACCAAGGGGGAGGGTCAACCTCGGGAACCTGCTCATAGAGTTGTCTTGCATAGTCAACTATGTATTTTTTCTCCCTAAAGTCACATTTAAAACATAAAGTGACTTTATTAAAAAAATATACCTAGTACATATACCCATAAAAAATGATTTTGCTCCATGATATTAATAAAACTCATAATATCATATGACAAAAAAGCTATTAATGTGTCTTCATAGGCCAAAAGGGTAAATGCCTAGGAAACACTTCCTTGGTACACAAACTAGGGCACAGACCAGCCCTAGATCTAACCAAAACCCTAAGCTTCCTCAAGGTTTCTCTTACACCTCGCTCTGATACAATATTGATTTTTAGGATTTTCTAAACTGATAATTACTTCCAATGATTTCTTCATTAATAGATCTCATGTCACATTCATTATTAAGAAATTACACATAGAAAATCTCAACAGTATAAACAATAAATTTAGAAGAATCACGAAGAGACAGCCAAACACAAGAGACACAAAAATTACACTGGGAAAACCCCAAACCAGGGGAAAAACCCAGCAACCTTTTCTTCGAGAAATTTTTTCATTCAACAAGGAATACTTTAGATCTTTCCAGTCAAAAATAAAGTCAAACTAGCCAATAACAAACCCAAGTCAAACCTAGTCAAACAGAGACAAATTCATCATTAAGACTGCCTCAGATTCGTCCTCTTACTCTGCCTCAGATTCATCTTTTTTATCCTGCCTTAGATTCATCCTTTTCGTCCTGCCTCAGATTCATCATTTTCATGCCTCGAATTGTCATCCAGATTGTTGATCAAATGAGGGAGGCCAAGGTGTATTTATAGTTGACTTTGGGAGGCCTATATTGGGACCGACATGATCTTTCGAAGAGACATGTCCTTATTTGGAGCAGACCTTAGAAATTAGATTCAAATTTAATTTTCCTCCCTTCTGTAGGCTGACTTGAGTACAATTGAATACCGACCGAAGCTATGATAAAATCAACATTCATTACCCTTTAAGATTTGCTTATGCATTAACGAAGAACTGGGTGAGAGCTGATGAGACAGGTAGAGCTCAGGCTAGTCCTTTGTCTGTGCAATTTTTTTTATCCCAACTAATATTTTTCATTCTATCTTTATGGCTCATGTTCTTCCTGTTCTCTTTGTTGCATCCACCTTTGAAGACCAGATTATGGACCCCTACTCAAGAATAAGGAAATCAGGGAACCAATATTGGTGATACATAACAATCAACTCGAAGATGGGGACATGAAACCAGGGAAAAATGGAAAGAGATAAGTATGGATTATCATGCACATGCAACATCAGTCAGTGACTCCTATTTGTGCCACTCCTATACAATGGAGTGAAAGGCCTCAAAGAATGTCATGCTGGAATAGGAGCAAATGATAACCACCATGGCAAAGCATGTGATCAAGAATATAACTGAACGCGGTCAATCCTCCAATTCGGCATATGATTCATAATAATATGCTCTTAAGCATTAAATGAAAGCACTTGATTACAAAATTGGTTAATGTACCTTATAATATATGGCCCACTTCATCTGATAAGTAAGCTAGATGTCGCAAAGGACTGAACAGTGCATAGATGGAAGTAACTTTCAGGCTAGTTATCTGTAGATCAAATAGAGCTGTTGGCTGGCAAACTGAAGAGAATGGGACAAAAAGTTTTCTCTTGAGGGTCACCCACTTGAGTGGGTAACAGAACCCTAACATAATATATTGTTAATGTGCCTTCTAGTGAATGGTCATGATCATAGTTTCAAACTTTCAACTCTAGATTACTGTTAACACCATCAGTATTATTACATATTTATTATGTCATCAATATGCGCATAGCATCAACTGACACTGCATTGTGGTCCATTCCACAAAATGTTTTTTTTGGAAATTTTCTCATTTTACTGTCCTTGTAAAATAGTAGTCCCAAAACATATGAAAAGAAGTAAATGATAACAAGCAAAATCTGCTTCCTTAATTACAAAAGAATAAATCTAGTTGCACACCTGTAATCATATGTTAGAGGCTCGCCAACCATTATGTCTTTCGCAGCAAAAATGCCAACCCTTGTTTCCCCATCAACTCTCCTGCATACAAGAACAAAGATATCTGATTTAACATTCCCCTTTGTCTCCAATTTCAATACAACTGCCTTCCTCAAGAAGTTCACCATATGTGTTTTGAACTCTGAGTGTGGGCACCATTATATCATGCACATAATCAACAGCTGAACTCCCTGTCCGAAAGTCAGGAAGGCTCTTATAAGCAGTTACCTATTATCCAAGATGGGAATCTCATCCAAATACTACTACAGTGAAAGATAATTAAGCGAAAAAAGTATCTTCTTTTTTTTCTCTGCTAAATTGATTTCATCTATAATATCAGAATGCAAAAACGAGCACGTGTGGATGAAGTGGAAATAAGAACATTGGCTAAAGTAACACAAAAAATAGCTGAGAATCCAATGCCCTGAAAACCTAAGGTTCCTCCACAAGGTTCATCCACTACAGAGGTGAATATTCCTATACATTTCGAAGCTACAACAGGTAGATGAAGGACAACAAATAGAAGAGGCAATTCAATATCATTTCTACTAAATTGACTTTACTTATATTCAAAAGATAAAAGTAAATACACAAACCATTTTTCAAGTTTGCAGTTTGGGTCACAGCTGTGGTTTAGAAAGCGAGATGGATTTCCTTTGAATGTAGCATCAATTATGAAGTCCTTCCCAATTTCACACATGTAAAAGTTGTGAACGCCTCTGTACTTCATTTCCCAAAGCCTTTCTTCACATAATGCATCATCTATAACTGCAAAAACCAATTCAAGTAGTTAGCATTAAGTCAATAACAAAATAACCATGAGATAACACATACAATTGAACCTTTTAATTCTGTTAGCTAATACATGTCTCAAATCAAACAAATATAAAATAACACCATATTTAACTTCAATCACATATTCCTTATGGTTTAGTGCATGAAACTAGGGAACATAGAATAGCCATGAGCATTTCAAATGTGGATTAGAGATCTGCAAACTATTTCTTAGTATTGAAGGAAAGATATGAACAGATATGTTTGGTACTGCTAATTTCATCATATTTTAATTAACCAGTGTGCTATATATGCATCAGCAACTGTTTCAATTATTTTGGTAGGAGGAAAAAAGATCCAATGTAAAGTATTGAGCACTAAAATATAGTGATAGTCTTTGCTAGAAATGCAGACAGTTTAATATACCCTTGGGCAACAGAGAAAGGGTGAATTGAACAGCATATTCAAAAGACAACAAATGTGAGTGGTAGCACACAATATATGGGATTTAAATTGTAAGTTATCATATGGATATCTAGCAACAGAGATCTGGAATTTTCTCTTTCAAAATAAGAAAAATCGTATAAGGAAAGATCAGGGAAAGAGACATGGCCTATCTATATTCTACCTTGTTCAAACCCCCCACCCCCTCATCCCCCCGCATGAACATCTAAAGGGAAAGCAGCTCAAACACCAGCCACAATAGTGGCATTTAACCCCAAGGGGCTCAACCAGATTTGAACCTGTGATTTATTGCCGACCAGTGAACAACATGCCTTGGGATATGGTTCAACTGATGGAGCTAATCTTTGGGGCTAGATACAGCTAGTGTGCAGTGAGACATCCAAAGTTTTCCTCTTTATCTCAGGACAAAGACTTGAAGAAAAACTTAGGCCCATCCCTAAAAAATCAATACTAGCTTTAAAACCTTATTACAATTGATCATATATCAAGAGAGGACTATGTCTAGTTAAGGGGCAACCTACATCGATGCCTTCACATCACTAAACTGTAACTTCAATTGTCCCTGTTGACCACTCAAATGTCATTTGAAGATTTGTCAGTAGTTCCATGGGCAAAGCACATTCAGAAGTATTCATCATCATCAAATCATGTCAGAATCCCAGAATTTCAGACTTCCAGAATTCCAGAGTTCATCAGTTTGGTATTCCAGATTCTGCAACCCTGCAGGGATTATGTAAATATTATTCTAGTATGATGAAAATGAGTCATGCAAAAGGCCTAGGTAGCATAGGACTATATTAACAAGGGAGTTCACTCTAGGGAGTTTTTTTTCCTTAGCTCATTATTTGTGTTTTTCAACACTAATAATAGGTTAAGTTTTTCTCCCAAATATACCACAAAGCTAGAGTGTGGCTTCATGCTAGAGACTTAGGTGAGTCCTAGTGTCTAGAATTAATGTATATTACCATACTAGATCATCTCTAAAGTTTCGTATAATTTGGTCGAGTCTAAGTGTCAAATTTTTATTGCTAAAAAAATTCCCCACTAGAGAGGATTTCTATGTAAAATTTTATATAAAATGTAATAAGGGTTGTCTATAGAAGTTGTAGGGAGTATGAGTAATCAACATTAGACCTCTAAACCTCAAATTTCTATCTAAAGACACTTTGAGGGTGGAAAAATATGTATTTAGCCCTCAAAACCAATGTTGATAATATCGGTATCGGGAAAATATCGACGAGGGTCTAGAAAATATCTTATCGGCAATATCGGCGAAAAATATCGGCAAATATCTAAAAAATTAATTTTTTCAAATTTTTAAATATAGCCAATATTTTGCCGATATTTTCAAAATATCGCGATATTTTCCGATATTTGCCGATATTTTGAAAATATCGCGATATTTTCTCGGTGATATATTGTTTTGCCGAAAATATCGCGATATTTTCGAATATTGCCGATATATCGCCGATATTATCAACAGTGCTCAAAACCCATTTTTTATAATTTTTGCCAAAAAATTGGCAAATTATTAGCCAAAAATTGGTCTGAAAAATCAAATAAGAGAAATAAAAAATCTCTCCAAGTGAAAACGATAAAAAATGAGATGAAAATTCCCAAATATCAAAGTCAAGTCAAAAAATGACGGCAATTCCATTTACCAAAAAAGGATGACCCAACAAAAAATTTGATGGTCCAGAAAAGAAGTTGATGTCCCAGCAAATCGAACTTTTTAAGAGGGTGGTCCAAGATGGTTATACTTTGAATGAGAATTTTTCGAGGAAAAACGATGAAAAATAGTTTCAACTGGTCAAAACCACTCCGAGATCAAATTTTGCTCCACCATGCCATTCCTTCAAGTCAAATGAATTATCCTGCTACAAATCTACACTGGCTCATCAAGGGTTCAAATTATTTGGCTTGAATCTAGTTGTTCTTTCCTTGGACCTAGAAGTTTCACTTGGAGGGGGATCCTCTTCTCATAATTTTCAATAAATTGAGGTTCACACTCCTCACTTGACAATCATTGTAATTCTTGAGCCACTGACTAGCGAACCTCTACTTCAATTTTGTACTAGATATTTTTTCTGAATAATAAAGAAATACTATGGGGTAAAAGGATTTATAGTGTTATTCTTCTAAATGTATCATAATATTTTTTTGATTTCTTGTTCTTAATGCTCTATTGGTGCTAATCAAATTTTATTAGTTCACTTGCCGATTTGTGAATTTATTATTTGTAAGGTATCTTGCATTAATATTTGAGTTTAGATAAACACTCTAGATCTAGAAGCGCTAGTGGGTTTTTGGTTGAACTCCTAATCTTCTTTTCATTGTCTTATCTATCTCCTTGCAGATCTCACAAATTTATTTCAAGTGTGTAGAGATCTATACTGGTTGAATTAGATATTGAGTGTTTGGGGAAGTTTTTGCTTGAACCAACCAACTCTCAAAGGCATAGAAGCTAAGTTGCACTGAAACGGATACAGGAACAGATACGGATATGGGATTCGAAATGGATATGACAAATTGTCAAAATATCAGGATACGATACGGCAAGGAAACGACATATATTTCATATTACCATTCATCTTTTAGAATATAGAATATATATCTAAAAATGCATAGTCATCATCATGAATTCAACATAAACTAATCATCATCATCAATTCAGCATAAACATTGTCATCATCATTAGTGATTATTATAACATTCAGCATATTATCATCATTATTAATAGTGTAATCAGAAATGCTACAACCTTTGTGCTTTCTGGTCCAAGTCCATCAAAGAATGTGTCATGCATGGCAGATGATATCCATCTTCCTTGCATGACAATTAAAAGGGCCATGGGATCATTGGGATATTCCATCATGACGTATTTGAGCATTTCAATCTTCTCGATGTCAACTTTGTCTCATGACTATATGCAGGCACAAGATTGGCTAGAGAAGATTTGTTATATTCGAGTGATTTATGAAATCAAGAGCAAAATCAATGACAATTAACAAAACCTTAACCAAAATGAAAATGAAAATTAATCGCTCAAATAAATCTCTTTACGCAGACATTCATCAAACCCTTTTATTTGCATTTTTGAACATCTATCTTTTCTTAGTAAGAATCCTTGATAAATATATGGAGTGTTGTTGTTTCTAAAGATTTAGAAAAGACTTTATGAGACTATATTTATAGTGAGTTTATTTGCAAATCTGATTTCTTCATTTTTATTATTTATTTATGGCTATACAAATTTTCAAGCTTTTTAACATTTTAAGGGTGGATTTTGATCACAATTTTAGTGGATCCGTTTTCGGAAATCCGGAAACAGATCCAAAAAAATTAAATCCCTTGGAAACGTATCTAATTCCAAATCTAAAGTTTCTGCTTTTTTGAAACGGCAAAAAAAGGTTTTTACAACGGTTCGGACAAGAATCGTATCCATTTAAGTATCGGAAACGGGGATTCGCGTTTCCGGAAAATTCTTCAGGAGTTTCCGGTAACTTAGCATAGAAGTGGAAGAACCCACATCGACTCTCTCAAAGGCTTATCAAATAATTTACTTCAAAGGGAGTTTGCTTGCCATGGTTTGAGCATATTATCATCAAATCTTCAAATCTATTAACTTATGCGCTTTATCGATCAGATCTAGCTATTTTAGTGCTTGTTTTTAGTACATACTACCCAAGAGCAGAGGTGTCCTCATACTCTTTGGGCTAGCATTAGTAAATTTTTTGTATATATTTCTAACCCTTTTGTATATAAAATATATTTCTCTTGTATATATTTGGATCTCTTGTTTTATACCTACGCAAATCAGACAGAAATAACAACAAAAATAAAAATAAAAATAAAAAATAGGGTCTCGCATGAAAATTTGTCTAGAGTATCTTTTGCAGGTGGATCCTTGAAGATCAAAGGAGATAATCAATTCTTTTTGAAGCCTGAAACAACCTTTGATCGTGGATAAGAACCTCTCCTCTCTCTAGGTTTGCACCGACCCTCGATGACTAGGGTTTGGAGACATTTTTTTTATGAGACCACACATTTAAGGCTTGGAAAATCAGGATCGATTTGTTTAAGAAGCCATCTTGTTGGACAATCGAGTAGGGCAGCTATTAAAACAATTCTCCTTATCCTTAACCATGAAGATCATAAAAGTCAACTGACACAAAATATAGGCTCCAAACCAAGGCAAAATCTCCCAAAAGAATTTCTTCTCTTCTTATAGATTCAAATCAAATGAGAAATCCAAGACCCAAATGCCATGACCAAGTCTAGTCACAAGCCCCAAAGTCAGCCCTCCTTTCCAGCCTTTTCAACAAGTCAAAGTCTACTCTAGTCAACAATGGTCAAACCCTTCCAAAACTGATCAAACTTCAGAGTTCGCCCCTGCAACAAAAGTTGCAGCCTCCTCCAACAGACTTGCAATTTTCAGCCTCACTGCAACTTTGAAATTTTCGCACATGTGAGGTCTTCTACGGCAGATTCTCTCTTTCTTGACTTCAGTGTTCTTTTCCTTTTGTTTTGACTTCTTCTCTTGACTTTTTCATTGATCTTTAGCTCCTTGCAGCACAAAACGACTTTATTGGATGATCTTCAAATCACCCGGCATTCCTTCTATATATATCCTTTTCAAGGGGTCGAATAGGCCTCTTCTAGGCCGACTTTTGCTGACAAGTCTGACTTGGACTTTTTGGGACAAATTTCACATTTTTACCTAAAATAAATTTCTCTTTTCTCTTTCTTGTGAAGGTCCAAGAACCTATAGCTTTTAATATCGGGCTAGCTTTCAGGGCATGTTCCTTAGACATTAGGGATTTCACTAGGGAACAAGTCCAAGGCATACAATTTAGGGTTAGGGTTAGGGTTTTGTTATCTTCAACAATGCTCCAACATATTGACATCAATGACAACTTTGTCCAACAAACTCCCCCTTTGACATCAATCACACCTTTTTCATATGGTGCTCCGCTTGTCATTGTGTTGCTTCCCTTGTCATCATGCTTTCTCTAACTGTTATCAAGTTGCTCCCCCTATCTTTAACAAGGACAACTCCCCCTGACAATATGTTGTTTTCCTTGTCATTATGTGGTTCTTGTTGGCATGGAATTGTTCTTCTTGTCATATAGGTATTCTTCATGTTATCATGGTGTTTGACCTGGCCTCCCCCTAATTGTATGCATCATCTTCTTATGATGCCCTTAAATTGATCAACAACAGGTATTGATGCCTTGAGCATTCAAAGTACATTCAACATTTTTTTTGGTGCAACCTGCTTTCTTCTCAAAACCTTTTTGACTCCCTGTTCCTACTTAATTGATGATTATTCAAATTGTCTAGGGACCCACTTAAATTTGCAATCTCTAGCTATATGTCCAACATCATGGCATTTGAAACATTTAGTTTTGTACATGAATGGAGGAGCCTAATCTTTGTTGGTATGTACATTGGGGTATCTCCTTGCACCTTTAATTCTCAGGATTTGATTGGAGTCCTCATAGATGTCTTTGTTATATGCCCTACAATCCTTTGCCATAAGCCCAAAATTTGTACAAGAGTAATAATGACCAAAAAATATAGTATGATACCTAGAAACTGAGGATTGCCATTGTGCATCTCCGAAACAGTTTTGCCTTGAAGTTCCTTGATAATACTTATTGCTACCTGCAACATCAACATTTCTTATTGGGGCATAGGTCTTTCCAATGTCATTTTGACTCTTTTCCTTGCTTCTACGAGAGCTAGGGGTATTAGCACAACTTTGAAGCTTCTCCATGTTATTGTCTTTTGATGCATTCAGGTTTCCATCATGTGTGCTACAAGATTCATTGCCATAACCAAGACCAGATTTATCAAAAGGAAACCTTTGATGACTTAGGATATCATCCAATGTTTGAGAACTCTTTAGACTCTTGTTGAGTTGATCAACTTCTTTCCCTAGAGAAACAATCTCCTCTTTCATCTTTTCACATTCTTCATCTTTCTTTGCTAGTTGGTTCTCCATTTCTTCCCTCATCCTAATTGCTTCACATGTTTGATCCTTAAGAGAGAAGACATATGATTCTAATTTGAAGATCTCTTCATCTTTTCCTTCTAGTCAGCATGTCATGACATTTATTTCCCTTTACGCTTCATCAATTTGTCCTTCCAGGAGGACTAAATCTTCCATTACATTTGCAGCTCCTTGTGCTTGTTTCTTCACTTTTTCTAGTTGAGCTTTAAGGGAGGAGACTTGTTTCTTATATTCACCAACTTTTGCTTCAAATTTGCTCAAGTCCTCAAGTCTTTGTCCAAGATGATTTGATAAATTATCTTCCCTTCTTTTTGCTTCTTCCAATTGACTTGTCATGGAGACGACTTCTTCATTATGCCTTTTCTCAAACCGATGCAATTCCTCCTTAAGCTCGGTGAGATCCTCATCATTTTCTTACACTTCATGCTTTAAAAGAATAACTTCCTTCTTTGTTTTGTCGAGGTCATGATCAACGTCTTGTACCTACTTCTCGAGTTCCTCATTTTCCTTATTCAATTTGCTTTAATAGAGCAACTTCAAGTTTTTCCTTAATATCTTCTTTGAGGTCTTCTTCATTTTCTTCATCTTCTAGGTCTTCCTTGCTCTTGGTGTCTTTATCTACCTCCTTTGGCTCTTGATTATCTTTGTGTTTTTGTCCACCTTCTATATGTGGGCTCACAAGCAAAAGTCCTTTTGAATGAAGATCTTGAAGATTTTCCCAAAGCTTTTTTGCTAAAGAGTATTTCCTCATCTTGACTTTAATAGGATCTAGTAAACAAATCAAAATTGCCTTAATTGTTGTTGCATTATATTCCTTGGACTTCTCTTCCATTGTGCTTCTCGTAATCTCCTAGATTGAAGGGCCTTGAGCCATCCATTTTGTCTCCATGACTCATAGTTTCTCCGACCGAACAACGGAGCTTTCTCTTGGAAATACTGAGAGGGGGGTGAATCAGTATTTCTTAGCATTTAGCACTTTTTAATCTTTTTCAGAGCATCAGTTAATCTTCAGTTATTATTATTGTTCTTCTTCAGATGATCATAAACAATAATCAACAGTAGACAACACCATACAACAATGTAGAAAGATAAAACAGAGGACATAGAGATTTTTAGGTAGAATACCCCCTCCGGGTCAAAAACCACAAAACGCTTCTTTAGTCATTCTCTTCTCCCTATTACAAGAAAATTGATCACATCAAGGTTCCAACCACAACTGAGGGAGGCGTCAACCTGCTAATTCACAGTCCACAACCTATAGGACGCTACTAAACCCTAATATCCTACTGCAACCAGAATGATGCCCTAACACCCTATAGAAGAGGCCACAACCTGATGAGTACCCCAACACTCTGTTTACCTTCATTGCATTGTTAGTTTAACAGCCACAACTGAATGGACGCCACAACGCCTTGTGCAAGACACAACTTGCCCTAACACCACCTTGTCGCCCTGAAGTGTTCTCAGGCCACAACCTGACGCTGACTCCAATCACATGCCTTGCCAGAAGACCACATTTCACAATTTTCAGACTGGATCCCCTATACTCTGTAGAATCGTTGTAAGAAAGATGTAGAATAAATGTTGAATCATGGTAGTTGTTGATCATTGTTCCCACAAATTGGTCGTTGCATGATGCTACACATATCGCTATACAACTACACATCACTGTCACTACACGCTGCATATCACTATCCCCGCACAACTGTCATTACTGTTACTACAAATAATTGTCATTGCAAATCACTACATAACTACTGGCTACCATTGAATGGCACTTCACGAATGAATAGTCATCAATGCTCAAACATTGTTATCACACTGTATCAGGCTGCACACAATGTTGCAACCATCCGGCACTGTTGTCAAATGATGGTACAAACGAAGGCGCCTCAAGTCATCCCAATGACCTACAACCAATGCTCTCAAGCTCTATCCTTGGAGAGCTACCAGAATATGTTCCTTTCACTATTGAGCACTGCTTACATACTGTTATCTATCTACACGCCAATCTGTTGTACAATAAAATGATATTGCCCTCAAAGACCAGCTACCCTCCAAGGTCACAATTATGTCATCACTACAAGACTTCTAGTACAAATCCCTAGGTCATCATAGACATAGATCTAAGTCAAAGTCAAAATGTCAACTCACAATTTCAATAATGAATAAACAATGGATTTTTCAATTTTGTGTGTTACCTTCAAGACTATAAATCAAGTCTATATATTAAATCACTGTTGTCAATAGGTCAGATCTATGAGTCAATGATATTACTAAGTTCAAGGATATGGTTACATATATAACACTGCTATCAGATTATTTGAATTGTTCTCTCAAAATAAAATTTTGATGACATGTCAAGTCACATTACCGAGCACATGAGGAAGTTTCAAGCTGTCATAAACACATTGTCCACACATTGCAGCTTATCAAGAATTGCAAGGTCACAAAAGTTATGTCGTTATGCTATACGTTCAATTTTACATCATAGTAAATTCAAGGTACAACGAGTCAATTCATGTCACTGTTATATATGCTTGTCTACTCAAGTTCATTGTATATCCGTACATTGATCACTGTCAAGGATATGCTGCCAAATTGGATTGTGCATATAGTACTAGGGTTTCAACAAAATGCACAAAATAAAATTCTTCAAGTTATTCAACTTATACACAATGAGATTACACTCAGAATTGTTGTCATAAATTGACAACCATGGGAGAAAAACTTGTTAAATTTAGGTATGTTCTATGCTTAGAGAAATTTACTTCAATTTTTCATATTAGCCCAATGTCAATATTCAGATTAGCGATCACATCAGCATGATAGTAAATGCAGATAGAACATAAACATAAATAGTAGAAGACATGCCAAGACAAAAAAACACAAGATGTGGGACAAGCCAAGGACAAACCCCAATGTGAGGAAACCCCTGATCAATTCTTCTTACAATCTTCAATAGTTCAGCAGAGAGAGAGATAGTACAAATATACAAATCTGAGATTTTATGACAGCAGTAGTAAAGCCTTGACCAGAGAGGTCAATGCTGGTCAAACAGGACAGAATCTTCCTTTGAAGATCATTAAATTGAGCCAAACAGGATGCTCATTAAATTGAGCCAAACATGGTCAAACCTTGACCCAATATACCTCTCAGAATGTTGTTGTCTTCTAGCTGTACTAGCTGTCACTGCTTCATGAGATAGGGCATCAACCTTCAGCCCTTATTTTTCACTCAGTCAACAATACAAGCCTTCAAAGGCTGTGGTGCACCAAGGTGAGACTACACTACTGTCACGCTGTCCAAGTCTGGCTTGTGCAACCCTTTGACTAGTCTTTGCTGCTGGCTATGGCCTGTGGCCTAGCCTAGCAGCAAGATAGGCTTACAGTCTTCCACCAAACAGCTTTCAATAACCATCAATGCAGCAGTATAAGAACTCGGCTTACTGTCATTACTTTCTAGCACCAAATCTGCATACCTATGCTGATCTGATCAGAGCCCTTAGGGCAGACTTCTTTTATGGACAACCTCACCTTATGCTGCAGCTCCTTTGCCTTGCAAACAGTCCTTTACCCAACCCTAGGAACAACCTCTATCACTGCGTTGTTACCTTCAGCAACTCATGCTTGTTTTACACAGACTACAAGCTTCTTCTTGTTGTGTTAGGGCTCCTTTTGGTGCGGCTAAAGGTGACTCCTTAGCTGTGAATTAGGGCTTATTATATCTGCAGCCAGGTCTTCTTTTGCTGCGGCTAAGGGTCACTTCTTGACTGTGGTTTTAGAGCCTCCATATGACAGTGGATTAGGGCCTTCTTGTTGATGTGGATGAGAGCGTCCTCTGCTGCGTTTCAGGCCTCCCTTTACTGCGGATTAGGCCTCTCCTTAACAGCGAATTTGAGTCTCCTTTAGCTGCATCTAAGAGCCTCCTTGGACAGCAGATTAGGGCATCACTTGACAGCAGATTAGGGCACCACTTTGACTTTGTATTGGAGCTCCTCTCGACCACGGATAGGAGCCTTACCTTGACTGATGTTAGGGCACATCTGAACTACGGCTAGGGCTTCTCCCTTAGTCTCCTCTTCACCTACAGCTAGGGCTTCTCCCTCTTGACCTCTCTTGCCACCAAACCCAAAGGAGTGGAGAGAGATCATGAGAGAAGTGTGTGTGACAAATGACTTGAGGCCTCCTCTATTTATAATGCCACTTTGAGGTTGAGTTGCGGTAATTTGCTTGCTGGCCAACCTTGACAATTTGTCAAATAATACAAATAAATTCATATCTCCATAAATACATGTCGGAATCTAATGATCTTTACATCAATCCTACACCTCACAAAGAGAAGAATACAAGAAAAATATCAGCTGCCATCAATAAGATGACCCACATGGAGTTTGGCGGCTGGCCCTAGTTGCCAATTTTAACACTCCCTCTCAACTAGGGAGAACTCCATCTGCTAATCCATCTATCGGTTTGTACTATATCTGCCATCAATGTAGCGCCCTGCATTGCTTTGCTCTACTGAACTATGAAGAAGAAGAAGTGATCGAGAGTGTATCATACCATTCTCTACTGACCCGAAGTCAGTCCCATATAAAGAGAGTGTCTCATACTACTCTTACTGATCCGAAATCAATTCTGAATAAAGAGAGTGTCTCTTACCACTCTCATTGACCCAAAGCCAGTTCCAATTGATCCTAGATCAATATCATCCTAGCATAGGGAGTACGACAGTACACGATCCGCCCATCGGTAAATAGTCCCTATTCTCATTTCCCTATTCATTGGACAGATGAGAGGTACTTCCCATGAGTCCCAGACTGCATGGGTAGGATGTCTCAGCATGAGAAGGATGAACCACTCAACTTGCCTACATGTTGCCATGGGGTATCCTAGAGGAAGGCTGAACCACTCACCCTGTATACAACTAATCACTAGGGAAGGTTGAACCACTCACCCTATGATTATGTCTCAGCAGGAGAAGGATGAACCACTCATCTTGCCTACATAGCAAACCACTAGGAGAAGGTTGAACCACTCACCCTATGGTTGCTCATCGCTCCAAGTACCCCAAGCCCCCCAGAGTTGCCAGAGCTCAATATCGAAATCATATAGGACCCTCATAAGAGGGTTTCTCCACGACTCCTAGTCATTCTCGGAAAGCCTAGAATTTGACCTTTCCAAGGGAATCTGTCAGAACATTGTTGACCTGCTCATCACTCCCAATATGATGGAGCCTTATTACTCCTCGATGTACCATATCCTGTATAAAGTGGTACCTGATATCGATGTGCTTGGAGCGATCATGAAATACGGGATTCTCTGATAATCGGATCCCACTCTAGTTGTCGCAGAGGATCATGGTGGTATCCAACACATGTCCAAACAGCTCACTAAAGAGCTTCCTCAACCAGACAGCTTAACAGAGGCCATACTCGCAGTTATGTATTCAGCCTCAGCGATGCTTAAAGCAATCGACTTCTGCTTCCTGCTCATCCAGGATATCGAAGCAAAACCCAAAGAGAAGCAGCACCCATGAGTGCCCTTGTGATCCACCACACTGCCTACCCAAAGAGCATCAAAATAACAATGCAACCGCACGTTTCCGCCAGTGTATCTCAATCCATGAGTGGTTGTGCCCCGAAGATATCTCAGAAGATTCTTCGCACCAATCCAATGTGAGTGATGAGGCTCAACCATATATTGGCTGCAAAACATATATCCGGACGGGAGTTCACCAAGAACATCAATGCTACTATGAGTTGACGAAACTCAGAGGCATTTCCCATTTCAGGTCCGGCAACACTATTGCATATCTTCTTAAAGTTAAGCTCCATCGAGGTAGTCATAGGCTTGCAATCCACCATTTCAAATTTGGAATCCAACTCCCTCTTATGTTTGTAAATGAGAGGGTCTGCACCTGTCAAAAAGAGGTCATCCATATAAAGCACCAATATAGGAGGTCTATCATCCACAACCTTAAGGCAAAGGTATGGATCGGCTTCACTCCTAGTGAATCTCAGCTTCATCAAATAGTTGTCAATCCTCTCACACCAAGCACGAGGTGCTTGCTTCAAACCATAGAGATCTTTCTTCAAACCATAGAGAGCTTTCTTCAACCTGCAAATATGAGATTCTTGATCATGAACCTCAAACCCCTCGGGTTGTTCCATATCTGTGGTCTTGCTATTACTTGTAAGATTTCCCTTGGTACATCCCGGACATATACCTTCATGCTCTTCTTTGAACTCGGGTATCCCTGTCACCATCTGTCTCACATCGGATAAGGCCTTACAATGAAGATGGGCAGACCTCCGGTGCCATAGTTTAGATTGAAGAGATGGGTCACATGGCATGGTCCCCAATGGACTTCCTGCAACTTGATACAAAGTGACAACCCTGAACCTAAGAGTAAAAACATCTTTAAAATTCCATTTCCAGACACATACCTTTCCATCGATGAATGCCACCTTGTAACCTTTGTCTTCCATTGCTGAAATGGACACCAGGTTCTTCTTGAGATAGGTACATAAACAACTTCGTTTTAATGAATCATGTTACCATGATTCAATTGAAGGGTAACATTCCCTACACCCTTTACAGCATAGATGGTGATGAAATGGGCAAGACTTCAAGGAAGATCGCCATAGCCATGGTACCAGGTAAAGAAGGGCCAACATCTCTAAGTGTTATAATCAAAATAGGGAGCAATCATGGAGGCACGAGTTACTCCTTTCCTCGGCATGATTTTTCCACCCATTTGTTGTGCCCTTCACTTTAATTATTTATCTTCCTTTCATGCATAGCTTACAAGGCTCAACTTGCTTTATGCTTTTCCAACACCCCTTAATGATGTAGCAATTTATCACCGAAAGGGATCGGGACATTAATGAGTTCCTTTATTTAGATGGAGCATGAAATGTTGAAGAACTGGGTGATGGTTAATAAGCGGGGTAGAGCTCATGCTAGAATTTTGCCCACGTATTTACTATGTCTCATCCATCTTTTGCATTTTTTATTTTCTTTATTTGTCACTTCATATGCTTATCTTTCTTTCAATTGCATCACCCTCTTAAGGAAAATATATTAGCCCTGACTCAGAGATGAGGATATATCGTGCCAATTCTAATGACCAATGACAATCAACCCAAAGAACAAATGTGGATGATCAGGGAAGCATGGGAGTCGGAAATTATGGAGTAACTCGGGCATGTTATATCAATCAATCCCTTTTATTAGTGCTCCTAGGGAAAGAAGGAACTAGAGGGAAGTCACACTGGACTAGGAGAAAAGCATAACCTCATAGGTGAAGCATGTGTATAGGGATACAACCATCTAGCTTGGCTTGTGATCAACCATCCAGCTTGGCTTTTAATCAATATTAGTATGCCCCAAAACATTAAATGAAAGCACATGATTACAGAAATGGTTAGTGTACCTTCCAATAGATCACCCAACTTCCTTCGAGAAGCATGCTAGGTAGGAGAGAGCAATGACCAAAGCATAAGTTGAGAGCTTTGATATAAAGCTATATGTGTATAATTATAGAGTTACTAGTTGGGTTGGTTGATCTATGGGAAGAAAAAAATTCTCCTAGGGGATACCCACTTTTGGTGTGTAACAAGCCCCAAGATACCTTCTACCCAAAGCACCTCAAGGGATTGAGAGATAGCCTTATTGCTTGACATCCCTACACACTTCAGTGATAGATGCACACTCTTAGGATCACCTTTTGACAATTTCACCTTACTTCTCATCATCTTCTAGTTGAAATTGATCATCATGTCACACAGGCAAACAAGATATGTCGGCCCAACCATTTCCATATGAACAAGATAGAGGAGCACTTCATATTATATTCCCCCATCAATTACAGGATCTAAGGATGATTTTATTGTGTATTCAAAGAGGTTTGGAACTCTCTATCCACTTTCTTCTACTTCCCAAACCAAAGATACCTAGCCCTTCACATGAAGCAGGCCTCATACTTGGATCTCATTTAGTCCACCTACCTTAGCCAAAAACAAACATCCTCAAACCAATTAGCGCTTTCTTTTCGGAGCTTCTAGCAGACAAAGGTACCAAGAGGTAGATGAAAGGAAACATCACCTCAATTATCAAATCTATCAAACTCAAAGGGCCATCCATTCTTAGCTAGCAAATCCCTTATCAACATATCATCTTATAGATCCTAAGACATCTCACACAGCACTGTTGATTTTGGGTAGCATCAGATGTGCTCTAGCTCCGAAATTTGGTGGAGGGGCTAGAACACATGAGATCTCCAGAACCCAAAAATCGTTTGGAGAAATTCCACCCAGATGAGGAGTTATTAAAACAATTAATATTTTTAATGAGTTCCTAAGTCTAAACTTAAGAAAATAAAAATATTAATGTGTATTAATACAAATATGGGTGAGAAGTTTCTAAGTGACGAGGATCAAGCCTATTTTAATCTTAGCCGTTGATTAGAGATTAAATCACGATCATTGATTCATCAACGGGAAAAGTATAAGAGGAGGCTTGACGATCAGTTAGAGATACACCAAGAGATCAAAGAGTTCGATTTTCCTAGGGCATGGTTTGCTGAGAAAGTCGAGCTAAGTGATCTGAATTGCAGAGAGAGAGGGGCAATTCGGTAGAGGGACTTCAGTCCAAGGCCGAGAATACATAGCAGAGAGGCAGAGCAGCAGCAGGAGAGACAACACAGCTCCAGAGAAGGTGACGTAGAAGCTAGAGGGGCTGACGCAGTCCCTTACAGGCAGCGTTAGGGTTTTCTGTGGGCCAGAGAGAGCAGCAGTTCAGCATATCGACTTCTGAGCAAGGGAGGCTCACTGGGAGGTTGACGCAGTTCCACCGCAGAGCTTGGAGCGGCCTTCGATGCCTTGCACTGGGAACAACATTGTCATTTGTGGGGTTTGATCATCCAATTGCTGGAACTGCCAAAATATCTATCTCCGGATAGAGGTACTTCTACCAGGCTTATTATTTGTTGGGTGAGCCGGATTTGGCACCCTAGTTGTATTCAGAAATATGCTTGATAATACAAACCCTCTATATGTTGCACTAGTTTTCCTGCACTGGGTTTTTCCGGAGACGATTGTCAAAAGATAACGGTGTCCCTTGTGTGATTGTCTCAGTTTCTTTCAGTTCATGATCTGTATATATGTGTTGGATGCAATAGTGTTTCCATCATTGTTTAAGTAATTAAATAACTTGTTGAATGTAAAGAACAAGTAGGAGATGATAAACTAGTGATTGCAGTAGCATTTCTGATGTGCAGATTCAGAAATTTTCACAAGCACAAGCAAACAAGATACCTCTTCCTAATCTTCAACATGTGTTACAATGTCAAACAATGAGATATATCTCAAACCAAATCTTCATGCTCTAACAATTCCTCCAACTACTCATCTATCAAGAGATTCCACCCTATGGCTGAAGATGCCAGGATAGATAGCATCAAGTAGTGTTGATCACCACCAATGTGAGACATCCCAAATTGCAGAATTGGTTCTTTTTTTATTTAGTTCTCCTCATTACCTACACATTTCTACCACACTGTCTTGTTTTAGATTATATTCATCATAGGCCAATTCTATTTATATCAAGATTTTCTAGGAGAGGATTCTGTGCAATACCATTGACATTGTTGACGTTGTTACCGCCTAAACTCTCACCCAAGGTAGTCCAGACACACAAGGTGAAAACTTAAAGGCTACTTGGAGAGGCTATCCAATGTCACTTCAATAACACTCTCCCACTCTTTAGCTTGGTTCTCTCCAACTCAAGAAGGGAAGCTCTAAATACCTCTCTAATAAGGATGACAACAAAATATTGTACTAAGTCTAAGAGGGAAATCTGAAACTCGATTTTGCACATTATATTATTCAGATTTTACAGAGAGCAAGGAAAGGTTATTTGGCTTTGGAGATTGAGATCTAGATCTATGACTTGAGTGATAAGAGGGAAGTCTGAAGCTCGATTTTGCATATTATATTATTCAGATTTTAAAGACAGCAAGGAAAGGTTATTTGGCTTTAGAGATTGAGATCTAGATCTATGGACTTTAATGGTAATTTCCAGATCTACCAATTGCAAAACAGATGATCACTTTTACCAATGGAAAGAAATCTGAAATCTGATATTGCCTTTCATATATTATAGAATTCAAACTAGCAAGGTAAATGGTTGGTTTGAAAGTTTTATGAGAATGGTTGACTAGGATTAATGCGTATGACAATTTTGGGTATATAGAGTCATAGAGCAGCAAAAATCCCAGTTTCTTTTTATATTTCAGTTTTCAAACCAGCAAGTTAAATGGTTAGTTTTATGAGGATGGTTGAGTGTAAGATTATTGCCTAGGACAAATTCGAGCATATGGAGTCATAGGAAAGCAATGAACAAAGGTTTCTTATGAAAATATGAGAGTAAACAATCAAAATTAAGAACTTGTTAACATTATCATTCTTTTTTAATTTTGAAACTATGCTCGGTCTTCATAATGTATATTTTGGCCCTTGAGGTATTTATATTGATTATTGTAAATCATGTTCTTCATGCTAGAGTAAAAAGAAAAAATTATTTTTGTGTCATGTCCTCGTGGACTTTTAAAAGAGAAAATTTTGAATTTTCGAAATTGAATTTTTGGCTCCAAAGTTAGTCAAGTAGGCCTCCCTCCAAGTCAAGTCAGCCCAGGCAGAAGAGACATCCATTCAACCCAGCAGATCACCATATATAGCCATTCGACCTCCTCCTCCAAAGAAGCAATTCAATCTCTCTCAAGCAAGAATCTTTTGGGCATCCAAGTGAAGGACAAGAAGGGCAAGGAGAACAAAAAAGGAAAATTCATCTCTCTCTCTCTATCTAGCTTGCACATATGGAGGAACTCTCTCTCCCAGTTCTCATTTTTTCTACACAGTTGCAGTTGCGGGGCCGAAATTTGGCCTAGGGCAGAACAAGAAGGCCGAGTTGCTGGATCAGATCGAATGCTTGACTTGGACGGCATTGGCCAGGTTTGACCATAGATTCGTTAAAGGTCAGTTTGACCTAGTTGTTGACTAGAAGTCTAGGAGTGTCTCTTGTTGAAAAGAATTGCTGGGTTTTCCCCCAAGTGGGTTTTCCCAAGGTAAATCTTGTGCTCTCTTTGTGCAATGTGACCTCTACTGTTCTATTGTTTTATCATTGAATTTCTGAAGTATAGTTTCTTAATGATATACTGGAAAAATTCAAAGAAGATCAACATCATTAGAAGTAATTATCAGTTTTCAGAAATATTGTGCTTGTATCTATTGTACTAGAAAAATCAACAGTTCTGTCCACTAAATCAGATTTATCTTGAGAGAAATTCAAAATGGAAAAGAATCTCTAAAGTTGTAATAAATGCTTCGTCTTTCATGAAGTAATGCATTCATTGCCAATCCTAATTATGAATTTAAGCATATGAATACATTTCTAGGACTTAGATGAAAGATATAAGAGGAGAATCAATCACAATTATACTCTTTTAAAAGGAACAACATTACTCATCGTCTCCAAGCATTGATTAACAATATTGATGCAAGAAATCAGCCATCAGTCTTCAGCACTAAAATCACAAAACAAGTGCCCAATGCTCCAACAAAAAACCAATCAAATGCATCTAGTATTTCTCCGAAGTATAAGCAAGCATTACAATAGGAATGTTCCTTATATAGAGGTTTCGCTCAACAACTTCCACAATAAAAATGATTTCCCTAACAAATCCCTAAAAACATAAAATAAAATTACCCCTCAACTAATTTGAGAGGACAGGTCAAACAACTACAAAGATATGTGTGGTCATCCCACATGTACAAATCTCCTAGCATGGGAGCTCAAGGAGGTGGGACATCCCTCTAAGAATAGCAAGACAATGTGTCAAACCCACCCACATCCTACCCAATGTAGGTAGGTTGAATGTGTCAATATAATAAAATAACCCAAGGTACCTCTAACAACTAGAAATAAAATAATCCCAAACCGGCATGCCCTACAATAGAAACAAAGTCCACGTGTGAGAATCATGAACATTGGAAGGGTGCTCCTCAAAACAAGTGCATATAACCATCTCATAACGGCATGTGTGGTCTCCAAGGTAATGACAAGTCAACAATTCATAAAATAATGCCTTGAACCACATGCCAAGTCAATCCAATCTCAACCAAAGCCAATAAATAAGGGCATGGCCCCATCTAAAGCAATAAAATAGTGATATGAAAGACGGTCACCTCAACATGTGCACTAATCAAGGAGAACACCTCAACTAAAACCACCAGCCATCACCTAACAACATCACTACGAGTATGAAACCAAGCAAAATGAAGAAGGGTGTTCAAACAAATATAGTCGTTAAAGGCACCTCAACATGCGTGCAGAAGGGGGGTGCTACATCAAACAAGTGGCAATATATCAAAACAAAGAGGTCCAACCATCATAACAACCCAAAATACCTAAGACACTCTCACATCCCACCACATTATACCATAGTAAAATAACCATACTAATGCCTAGAAGAATGTGAAAGGAGAACATATATCAATTTATCCATAATGAAATAATGTCAATAGTACCAAGGTGTAAAACATAGACGCAATGCAAACAAAATGCTAGGGAGCTCCTACTAGATGTTTGTTAACAGCTAGATCTATTTCCCATAAATCTAGAGTGTTAAACGCCAACTTGCATCATCTCATTCGTGACTAGTGATAGATTTCAAGCACTAGTATATGAGTCCGGGATTATTTGCATTATGAATTTCCAATCACAAGGTCATCTGATTGATCCAATCCTATTCAAGGGATAAGTTACATAGATCGAGAGATTTGTTTCGGCAGCATGAGACACAGGTACTTGCCTATCAGTTTTGAATGCACCTTTCGATTCCCCTCAAAAAATTCAGTCTGATGGGTATCCAAACAGTGAGGCTATCCAACAATTGTAGAAAGTGCTTGTAATAATAGGTCATTTTTCAGTCTTTGATGAAGAGCTTGAGCAGGAGAAGTATAAGTGACAATTGTTCAGTAAACTTATATTCCATCCCTAATCACCAACCTATCAATATCTACTTTCAGAGGTAGATAAGATAAGATAAATGTACTGATGTCCAACGAACGACCACAACAGTCGGCAATGGGACTGTGTTAGGTACAATGATGTCGACACAAACAAGAGCGCTAAAGCAGCTCCTATATAAGACAAAAATCAAAAAATAAAGAGCATTCCAATCTAAAATCCTAGACAGCCAACTCCAAATAATGAATAGGTGATCCAAGAGAAGGATATACAAGATGACAGACTCATTGGCCTATGGCACCAGTGGTAATAGGCGATCTTGGATCAATAGAGCTCTCTCTCAACATCTGAGACCAAATGGAGAAAATTCGGCATAGATGTCTATCCAGAACAATATCGAGGCAAGGAACTTGAGCAAATATTATGCGACTGTCTGCAACAAAGGTCCTGTCACTGAGGTCTAGAAGATATCGACTAGCGACTATAGTGTCTGTGGAAGTGAGGTCTCATCACGGATCCTCTACAATCTCACTAAGACGGGAAGAGAGCCTTTTGTCCTCATTGATCTGCAATTTTTGTCTCCATCTATCACTTGGTGCTCTGATGGGAGCACCGTTAAAAAGGGAAGTGATTTTCCAAGTAGAAGTTGATCTGGAGTGTATGGGTCTGAAGGATGGAAGCGTGAAGATGAAGATCCAAGAATATCCAGTCAGGGTACCAAAAGAAGCGGCCAAGTAACAGACTAAAGGAGCAAATAAACCTCCATGAGCCAACACAATCTATATCCAAGGGGACTAAACAGGTAATCTCCTAAGATTACCAAAAGGACAAAATATGGATCTCTCTCATCCAATAACTAAATATTTTAAGGTTTAATTCCTATGACAGAGTGCTACATAAAAATATATATGGACAATGTGCTAAAGTTAGTCATGTGTTGTATACTTGCATTAGCATTAATAAGATTTCCTCATATTCGCTTGACATTTGTGTTTATTTTGAAGATGCATCTACTCTTCTAAAAACCAATAAGCAAAGAGGAAATGAAAAATACTATGTCTACCTTTTGATACAAGCCTATTTCTAACACCTATAGTACTTTTAATGATCCTCGTGCAAAAAAAAAGTGCAAAGCCATGACAGCTACTTCATACAAGAAATCTACTATAGGCTAGATTTTATTTTGCATGCATTTACTATATCTTTTACAAATATAAGTCAATATGGACTTTACATTTTCACATATCTTCCTTTTTTGACCTCCAAGGTAGTTTCATGCAATATAATTGTTGGATGTTTTTCAGTAAGTCTTCTCTAGTTGTGGGAGATGTCAGATATTCAATGCGCTTACATGCAAATATTCCAAGGTTACTTGAATATTTATATCCCTCGTAAAAGAATATATTTTAAAATAAATGAGAATTGAGAAAAAAGTTCACTAACCTTCCCCTATATATTCAATCACAAATTCACCCCTTTTAATTACTTCTGCAGCTTCTGCTCCCCATCCACAAAATGTAGTCTACAACAATGACCAGCGCACATTTACACACCATGGTTAAAGAAATGAACAGATATTCTCCTCATGAAATTACAAAACACTCTGATGCTTCAGAGGTTCAAATTATGTATAGCCAAAAGACATACAAGAAACAAATATCAAGCACCTAATATATAACTTCAAGAACTAAATGAATAAACAAATAGTCATGTAACATTACTTAGCAACAAAAAGAACAATTATTTTTCCCAACATTGTGTTTTTATTCATCCACAAAAACTAATGTACATATCATATCTAAGCTTTCTCTAAATAGAATTGTAACAAGAAAGAAATACAACATGTGCATCAAGTGCAATTCCCATACCAATTTTGAATAAGCCCTTGAAAGCCATCCTTTCTAAGTGAAACCAAATATAAACTCTTTTAATTGTTCAACAACATAATTGACAAATCAATAGAAAATCATATTATAATTTTAGTAACTTATAAGGAGAAGAGTGCAAGAGAAAAAGGAATCATTATGCGAATAACTTATTTCTAACAAGGAAGAGTACCCATTACTATACATTTGTAAAACATTTTGTATTAAAAATTAGCAAGTTTAACATGCCCATGTCGAATACTACTTAACATCGTATCCTCCCATATACATGTTGTTGACCACTATGTGTCAACTTCCCATAGCAGTACACCCCCTTTTCTTCGCAAAAGGGATGGCGCTTGATTGACGTGTCCGTGCCATTCGACAGTTATCGTCGACTTGATTATATTATGTTGTAAACCCAGTTTGCATGTGTGAATTGCAAATAATCTTAGCAAAGCTGAGTCGTGTATGTAAATTGCCTAGGTGGACCTAATTTCCTAGTGATAATCTACGTTCTGGAAGATTTTTTGTCTCACCGATCCATGATCGGAAGAGTTTTCCTTCAGCCTAACTCCAAAGCCAAAATGAATTTTCTCATTAGAATCTTAGGGGAATCCTAGTGTGTTGATCTGCTAGATTATATTTGGTCGCGGAACTGGGTGGCTATAAGGGTCTATGTCAAATGGGTTTTCCCCTTGAGATGTAAAATTATAATAGTCATAAAGTGTCTTGCGGGTTAGGAAATGTTTTAATCCCCTCATAAGTCCTAAGTCATAGGTCCTAGGTCCCAGGTGATTTTTCCAAAGGCTAAGTTCAAGGATCCATTTAAAAATAAAAATTGAAAATTGAAAAAATAAAAAACAATAAAAAATAAAAAAGATAAAATAATTTTAAAATTTTAAAAATAAAAAATATATATATATAAAAAATTAAACATGAATAAATAAAAAAATAATAATAATAAAATTTAAAATAATTAAAAAATAAAATAAAAAAATTAAAAAAAATAAGAAAATAATAATAAGTCAAATTTTTTAGTAAATGAATGCAGAATTTCAATTTTTTAATATATTAAAATGCATTTAAAAATTCGACGGATGAGATTAAAAGATATCTTGATCCTCATCGATGGTCGAGATCATCTTGACATGGATCACTCGAACTAGCCGTTGGGAATTTTTCCTTTAAATAGGGTGCTGGGGGTCATTTGAGATCATTCGATCTGTGAATCTTGTACTGAAGAAAGCTCTCTTGTAAACTTTTTCTGGTGCAAATAAAGAAAGACTTTGGGGTTGAAATCTTGCTGGCGTTACTCTCCTGAAGTGTTGTGAGCTGTTTTATTTTCTGCATAATTTTATTTTCAGCCATTAGTAATAGCTTGATGTAGAGTATTGTTGAGCACAGGTATCTTGTTCACTTACTAGGGTTTTAATGGTAATAGAATTTTTGAAATAATGGCAGGTATCTCCATTGCATCTGGAATTTAATACTGTTTTTTCCCTCTTTATTGATGGTTGAAGTGAACTGTATAGGAAACCCTTACTGAGAAAATCAGTAGGCATTTGGGGAAGTTCTCGGCTGAACCAGCAAACTCCCGCAAAGCATTTTCTTGTAGAGCCCAGCCAGTTTTGATTCTAGGTCTCACATTTAAAGTTTATTTTTGAATTTGCATGAGAGATTTCTAAAGTATCTCATAGTAAATCTGATATTCTAAAAATATTATTGAGGGTTGCTAACAAATCTGGTTGTTGTAGAGTCACAAAGCTGTAAATAATTGTAGCTGGTTTATAGGGTTTTCGTTTTTTATATATATATTCTCTGGTTGTGTATCGTTCCATTACAGGTTGCAGGGTTTTTTCTGAAAATTCCCAAGGGTTTGATCAGCTTCTTGCTATTTCTCAGGTTTTCTTTGTGTTGCAGCGGCATTTTGAATTTTTTGAAACAAATATGTGCAGTCTCATCACTCAGCGTTGCCCCCTCCATCTGCGTGTTGTCTCCTCCAAATTATGTATAATTCTGCTGCCTATACGCAGCGCTTTAAGGCAGCATCTTCGTTCCACAATTTCTATTGTTGCTTCATCCATAGCCATTGCTGCCAAAAACCAAGCATATCTTGAGGCCATTGCACTACATTTTTCTTCAATGCACAACTTAATCTTCTCCAGTTCCTGCGTCCTCCCTACGCAGCTCCATTTTTTCTTTTACGCTGCCCATTTACTGGAGCTCCACGCTGCCTGTACACAGCTCATACTTATCACGTTCTCCTTCATCCTCTCTGCTGCCAACTGCAAGCATTCAAACCCTCTCTGCATGCGTCTGGTCACCATCCTCATATGCTCTCTGCTCTCCTCACGCTGCTCCACGCATCCATATCCTTCTGCCACCGAGTTGCCCAAATCGTGGGCAGTCTTCCTTCACCAGCGCACTGCAACCCTGCACACACATAGCGTAAAACCCATGAACGCATTCGAATCTCCTCTCTTCCTTCCGCCATCTGAGCTCCACGCGGCCTTGGGAACCCGTGAGAACCTGCAAACAAAAAAGAAAAAACACGCAATCTTTCAGTCACCGTCACGCAGTCATCTTCGCTCGGCTCTCCTGCTACCGTCGAGCTCACGTACGCATACAAAAACAGTGGAATTGCATGTGTGGGTAAGATTTTGGAGTTATGCGTTTTGGGGTTATGAGTCCCTTTTAAGTTTTTTTTTTAAGTTTTAGATTTAATAAATTTTTACTTTAGTTTTAGATTTAGATTTAGGATTTGAGTTATTTTGTTTAGTTTTTTATTTATTATAACAATAAAAAATCATAAAAATTAGAAAATATAAAAATCATAAAAAGTTTTAGTTTTAATGTTTTAGTTCATTCTTTTATTTAAGTTTAAATTTAAACAAAAAAAAAGACTTTTTATTTTGTCCTATAGTTTAGAATTTTCTTTAGATTTAAGTTTCATTTATTTAGATTTCTAGTGGCTTAGTCTTGCTTTATTTAAAAATATAGTAAAATATTTTGGAAATATTTTGCCAGATTCAGTCTTGGCTCAAGGCTTCGTCATTTTTGCGATATATCTTTCCCGCTAAGGCTAAAACTTTGATTAATATTTATCATTTCTTTATGTGGTTAAACATGCTCAAATGTTCATTTGAAGGTTAGCTACATGAATGTGATCTCTGGTTAGCATTTAAAATTACATCTTTCGAAATTTTAATTGCTGGAATATTGTTAAGCCATTAAGCGTTTATCGATTATCTCACATTTGGTAAAAGTTAAACTTAGTTTGAGTTGTTTGATGGTAAATGATTGTTAATGAGTTCATATTTCTGCAGCATTTGATAAATAATCGTTTAATCATTTATTTCATAAGGCACTGGTCTATTAACTTAATAAAATCAATTAAGTGCTTGTTTCCCCTCGTGTCTCCCAAACCAACTAGTCCCCAGTTGGTCATCCATCATCCCATAGGGTCTACCCCCCTTAGCCGCGGGAGACAGGCTTAAACGGAGAGATCGGGGATCAGGGTGACAGCCCCCGGTCTGAGCGTTGTCGTGACAATCTGTGCGACAACATTTTTTGGCGCCGTTGCCGGGGATAGAGTTTTTTCTGTCCTTGGTCCCTTCGACATTCATCTCTTTTCTTTTCTTTGGTCTTTAACTCTTTTCATTTCGAGCCTTTCCATGTTTTAATTCCTATCCGGGTGGCGACTCCACTTCATATATTATCTACAAGAGTGTATACTAGAAGACATCCAAGCAATCTGTGCAATCCTGCTCCTGATCCTGAAAGGGCTCTCAGGGTACGATTACACAAACTCTCTTCTCATACACTTCTTGTTAACCTCGGACAAGAAACCCTCTCTGATATCTGTTTGCTTTCTATTAGTCCAGTTGGGCATGACATCATGGATATGTATGCCCCTTGCAATTTTTCTAATATTCCAGGGTATCCCAATGATCTTCCATCACTTGGGATAGATAAGTTGCCTAGCTTTCAAGGAGATAATGCGATTAGTGTTAATTCTCATCTGAGAGATTTTAGTATATGGATGGCTAAGTACGCAAGGTCTTCTGATTTCGATCATGAGGATGTTAGAATGACTCTTTTTATTTTAACCTTGGGGGGGGGGGGCGATGCTCATGAATGGTTTACTGAAAAGCCTCGGAATTCATTTGATTCCTTACAATCGATTATTGATTCCTTTAAAGAAAAGTATGGAGATAAGAGAGAGGGAAGACACCTTCTAAAAGCTATCAACATAATAAAAAAGAGAGAGAATGAAACTGTTGAAAATTTTAACAAAAGGTTTAATGGTATTGTTAGAGAATTACATCAAGACTATAAACCTACCGAAAAATCTCTTACATTGATGCCTTTAGTCCTGAGCCATCTTATGAATTAAGGCATGCTAGACTTAATGATTATAGAGATTGCCAGACCTTAGCTATAGAGCTTGAAAAGGACAAGGCAGCATCTAGGAAGTCTGAGATCCCAGGTTTCGATAGGGCTGCTACGAAACTAAAAGAACCTAAAGGAAAAGCAGTTCAAGAACCTTAAAGCGAACTTGTTCTCAAATTGCTCCAAAAGATTGAAACCATGGAGATTAATCATAATAAGGAAATAGCCACTTTACAGAATAGGTTGGTCCAAATGGAAACAGCACAAACGCAAAATTTCCAACCTCGAAATAATAATAATAGAAATAACAATTGGCAAAAGAAGGGTCAATCTAGTGAGCAGAGACCTCCTAATCTGTTTACTAGTTTGGTTGATAATGCTCCTCCTCACTGTCAGGTTTGTGATGCTCTTCATGAAGAAGCCACATGCCCCATTGTTGCAAGAATCTTAGATAATGGAATATTTGGGGCAGGTGATCAAATAAATGTAGTAGGTAGCAAGTTTCCTTTGTCTATGGATGATTGGATAGAGGTCAAGGAAAGTAGTCGTGATGTTATGAATCCTTCATCAGCTTTTAGTATAAATAACCTTGAAAATGAAGATGACATTTTGGCTAGGTTATATGGTGAAAAACCCTCTCCCGAGCAAATCATGGAAATTGCTAGAGACAAAGGTTTGACCTATCAGAGAAGGGATAAAGATCAGAGCGGGAATCAAATTCCCCCTCGAACTTTTAACCTTGGTTTAAACTCTGGATTAGATATCGATTTGGGAAGTTGGTTCAACAATGCGAAAATCGGGGTTCCTATCTCCGAGATTGCTAAAATCCCTTCCCAAAGAGATAAGTTACTAAAAGCTATTCAAGGTCCTCAAGTAAATATGTCTCAACAAAAGACTCGAGAAGTTGACTATCACGATGCTCCCATATATTTGCAAAGCTTAAATGCAGATAACAAAGATCACCAGCCTTTCTTTATCACCTTGTTAGTTAATGGATATAAATTGAATAATTGCATGTTGGATTTTTGTGCATCAACTTGTGTAATGACTAAAAGGGTCATGGAACAACTTAACTTAAGAGTTTCTAGATAAATCATCGTTTAATCATTTATTTCATAAGGCACTGGTCTATTAACTTAATAAAATCAATTAAGTGTTTGTTTCCCCTCGTGTCTCCCAAACCAACTAGTCCCCAGTTGGTCATCCATTATCCCATAGGGTCTACGCCCCTTAGCCACGGGAGACAAGCTTAAACGGAGAGATCAGGGATCAGGGTGACAGCCCCCGGTCTGAGAGTTGTCGTGACAATCTGTGCGACAACACATGCATTTTTCCCAACACCCCGAGAATTTCAATTATTAAACATAAACCTAAAACGTTATCAAAATCCCTATTGAGCATCATTGCTCATGGTTATGTTGTTTCAACATCTCATAACAACACTCCAACGAGATACTCAAATACTCAACATATACAAATGCAAGAGCTACGCTTATCTAAGAGCGATGCATGGTGAATGGGCTCATTGAAGATATTAGCATTACAAATAATCAAACTTTTACCCATATCAAAGGGAAATTATCTAACAATTTAATTAGTACCAATGATAGAGTAACATCCATTACCTATTAAACACCACTATGCAACATAGCACAACACAAAGAGGAGATCAACAATCTTATATTGCATAATTCTATACTTGACTCAAGAGCCTCTACAAATATTATGCCTTTAAGAGTCGTGAATTAACTAGCGATGCAAATTACTAGGCCTTATATAAATGTGTGTGGCTTTGACTCAAAGTCCATACCAATGCATGGTCTAATCAAGGATGTTAAAGTATCCTTGGTTGCTAACAAACACAAATCTGTGCTAATGGACATAGTGGTCATCGATGTAGTTGATGCCTAAGGCATGCTTCCATCAAGAAAATCGTCAACATCTATTGTTGCCCATTTGTAGATGGATCTCTCATATGACATGGTACCTTATGCATGACATGGGCCTTGGATAGATGATGTTGCCTTTGAGAAGGCACCTTTTGGAAGAGAGACATGTATTTTGCAAATGGCATCACCTTTTGGAGACCCTTTACACTCACACGTGTGGGCTTTTCAAGGGAATTTTTCATGTTCTAACATTATTTTCATCATTGAGGCTACTTTGTAGCTCAACTGGATGACCTATCCAATTTGTATCACGGACTAATGTCATTTTGGGGGCTTTTGGTGATTTATTAGCATGAGTAAGGAAACGTTTTTGGTTGTCGCAGTATAAATAGGGAAGCGATATTCTCACGTTGAGATCACAAAGCACTTGGAGACATATTACTTGTATTGCTTCTCTTTTCCTTTAGTTCACTATGAAGCAATAGTTGGGTAACTTGCTAGCGAACTTTGTTAATGTAGATTTGATCTCTTTTCATCAAAGATTTACAATGAATTCTTGGATGAATGCATGATAATCTACTAAGTGTTCTTCTTGATGAAGAATGTAACTAGGTTCGGTCTTCATAAATATATTTGAGTCATTATGTAATGTACTTATCAAAAGAATGAAAAAGAGAAAATGCATTATTGCTACAATGACTTATTAAAGCATGGGTTTCATGCTTGGGTCAACTTTTATTAGTCAAAGTCCCTACTGTGGACTTCTAGGATTTATATTGAGTCATTATGAGACCCTTCTTGGGCTTTTGAATCATGTAAAAGGTTTACCATTGAGCCAAATAAGGTATTCGATACCTCCACACCAAGTCGGTCTCAAAGAGATCAAGTGAGCCTCAAACTAGGCAATTCGAACTCACCTAAAGCCTATATATACAAGCAGTTCGAATTCATTTGCAAGCATCTCTCTCACAAGTTCGATACCCAACTGAAGGAGGCAGAAAAAGTGTGAAATTCCAAGAAGAGAAAAAGAAGTGTTGGAAGGATCAAGATCGAAGGTTTTGGGCCATCTCTTTCTCTCCTATGTGAAGTTACTGGGCCAGTTGTTGGATCAAAGTTTTACTATTGGAAGGGTCGAAATTCTGAAAGTGCTAGGTCGAAATTCTGAAAGCGCTGAGAGGTAGAAATTCTGGATTTGCTGGGTCGATGTGTTGTCACTGAAAGGTCGAAGTTGCTGGAAGGGGAGGCAGACTTGGTGGTTGGAGGTTTGTGTCTAGGTTGAAGAGTCTTGGATTATCTCAAGAAAACTATTGAAGAAAGAGATTTTGACTGAGTTTTCCCCTAGATAGGGGTTTTTCCCTCGCAAAGTGCCTACATCTTGTGTCTCGTGTTTTTGTGATCTTCATACACATAGAATTTGGTAATTGCTTGATGAAAGATAATATAACAAAGAAGTAAAAGAAGCCAACTCAATTCACAAGTAAATATCAAGAAAGAGAAATCTAACCCTAACTCTACTAGAATTGATTTCTCAACATGGTATCAGAGCCAAAGTCAAGTAAGATTGAAGATCACTTTGTTGGCTCGAAGGAAATGGTTACTCCCTCTATGATAAGTTATATGAGGATGGGATTCAATATTGTAGGTAGTTGGATCAAGAAGATCTTCTACTAGTTATTCAACAAGGTCAAAAGTCAAGGGTTCTAGGCTGCACTTACAAGTTCACTTAATGATGATAATGCATGGATTACTGGCAGTGGATCATCAAGGCCTATGATAGGGGAGAGTAAATAACTTCACACTCTATCAAAGGAAATCTTCTCATGTAGTGGACTTGGGAGACAACAAAATTTATGGTGTTACAGGCCTGGGATCAACATCTTTTAAGCTAGAGAATGGATAAAGCTAGTGTTATTGGAGTTCGTGAAGGAATATTATATAGACTCATAACACCATCACCTCAAGCTCTAGTGCATATGGAAACGATTCCCATTGAGCTATGGCAGAGAAGATATAGTCATCTACACTACAAGGTCATTCCCACTCTTAATAGACGGGTTCATGGCATTCCCAATATCAAAGAAGATCGTGAAGGAGTTTCCAATGGATGTTCTTTGGGTAAACCTACAAAAAAACCATTTACAAATAGTGAAACAAGGTCTAAAGAAATATTAGACCTCATTCATTCTTATGTGTGTGGGATTATGTCTGACAAATCATTTGGAGGTCATCTTGACTATGTAACATTCATTGATGATCACTCTAAAAAGACATGGCTCTACCTTCTCAAGAAATAGGATGAAGTATTTGAGAAATTCAAGGAGTTTAGATCTGAAATGGAAACCCTAGCCAAAAGAAAACTAAGGACTTTGAGATCCGACAATGGTGGGGAATACACTTCTAAAGAATTGATTGCATATTGTAAAGAAGCAGGAATTAAGAGGGAGATCATTGTTCCCTACTATCCCGAACAAAATTGAGTCGCTAAAAGAAAGAATACGACAATTGAAGAAGGTATACAAACAATGCTCCTTGATCAAGACTTACCAAAATTTCTATGGGAAGAAGCAACAATGGCAACAGTATATATTCAAAATAGAAGTCCCCATAGAATTCTTGAGAATATGACACCTGAGGAAGCATTCATAAGGAAGAAGCCAATTGTGGACCATCTTTGAATTTTTGGCAGTCCTGCCTATATCTACGTTCCAAAGAACAAACGAAAGAAGTTAGATTCTACAAGCATCAAAGGGATCTTCGTTGGCTATAGTCTCTCCTCAAAAGCATATAGAATCTACGTCAAGGAAGAAAGACATGTTGAAGTAAGCAGTGACGTTATATTTGATGAAAATCATGCCTACAAAAGATACAAAGATATCCCTTTTCATTTTGATGAAGAAGATATACCAATATTCAAAGAAGAGGAAGTACACTACGACAATTCCTCTACATTTCAAGAAGAAGAAGGACCAAGTAAACCTATTCAACCTGTGATCATACTGAACACTAAGAAGAGGCCAAATTGGTTAAAAGCTACTCTTGAAGATGTCAAAGGACATGGAGCTATGAAAGCAACCTTTAGAGAAAGCAAAAGGTCGAAAAGATATTTCAGATATGCTACATATATGACAAAACCGATTGAAGTTGAACCATCTACATTTGAAGAAGTTGCTCATCAAGAAGTATGGAAGAAGGCAATGCAAGAAGAATATCAATCCATCATGAAAAATGAGGTTTGGGAAATAATTCCTAGACCTAGTGACAAATCGGTTGTCACCTCGAAATACATCTACAAGATCAAGCACGTTGTTGATGGAAGTATAAACAAATACAAAGTTAGATTTGTTGCAAGGGGTTTCTCTCAAAAGGAAGGAATAGATTATGAAGAAACCTTTGCACCCACTGCCATGTATACTACCATTAGATCTTTGATTTCAATGGCTGCTACAATGGGATGGAATATCCATCAAATGGATGTAAAGACAACATTTCTGAATGCGACCATCAATAAAGAAGTATACATTGAACAACTCGAAGGCTTTGAAATAAACAGCAAAGACACTCATGTATGTAGACTCAAGAAGGCCCTACATGGTTTGAAGCAAGCTCCTCGGGCAAGGTATGTGTCAGGCCAGGAGGTAACTCCTCAAATCGAATTGTGTTTCTTCATTAAGGCTACTCATGGTTATATACAAGAAGGGAGAGACTCTTGGACTTCACCTCCCAGTCTCTCTTCATTTTCTTATTCTCCTTTATTTACTATTTACAATATTTACAAATGTTCACCCAATCCCAATGATTAGGTGTCAACATTCCCCTCCTTAATTTGAAGGGATGTTGATGAGTCCAAGCATCGTTCTGAATCTTTCGAACTTTTCTCTTCCAAGCGTTTTGGTGAAGATGTTTGGAATCTGCTCATTAGTGGAACAATGGTGTAGATGGATTGTCTTGGCCTCAACATGATGTCAAATCACATGGTATTTTGTATTGATGTGCTTCGTTCGATCATGGAACTTTGGGTTCTTGGCCAACTTTACTGCAAAGGTGTTGTCAATCATAAGTGGAGTTGAGTGTACTTGTTTTACCTGCAAATCTTCTAGAATTTTCATGAGCCACACAATTTCTTTTGTTGCCTCAACAACTGGCACATATTTTGCCTCTGTTTTGGAATCTGCTGGAACTGATTTTTTGTGTGATCTCTAGGAGACAGCTCCTGGTCCAAGATTCATAGCATAACTTGAAGTAGATACCCCAGTTCCTTTGTCTCCATCGAAGCCTGAATCAAAGTATCCAATCAAGTTGAAGTTGCCCACCTGTGTATACTTGAGTCCGAAGTCTTGGGTTCCCTTCAAGTACTTTAGAACTCTTTTTGCAACAGACCAATGTCCCTTACAAGGCTTTTGCATAAACCTGGAGAGGATTCCAACAGTAAATGAAATATCCAGTCTGGTAGTAGTCAGGTAGTTGAGACTTCCTACAAGTTGTCTATACCTTGTTGCATCGTCAAATTCTTTTCCTTCAATGGATGTGAGCTTTAAGTTCTGTTCCACTGGAGTAGTCAATGGGTTGCACTCGGCCATGCCAAAACCTGTTTCACAGATCTCCAATGTACTACTTTTGAGAGAGGAATATATACTTCGGATGTTGAGTTACTTCAATACCAAGATAGTAGTGAACATAGCCCAAGTCAGTCATTTCAAAACCTTTCCTCAATTCCTTCTTTATGGATGCAATGTAGCTCCCATTGTTCCCTGTCATCAAAAGATCATCTACATATACCACAAGATATACAACTGTTTTGCCAACTTTTTTGACAAACAAAGTTGCATCATCAAGATCATAATGTTTGAAGTTGAATTTCAGAAGATGCTTAGTTAACTTTTCAGACCAGGCTCACGGTGCTTGCTTGAGGCCATACAAGGATTTCACAAGTTTTCATACTTTATGTTCATGTCCCTTTACAACAAATCCTTTTGGCTGGGGCATAAAAACATTTTCTTTCAAATCTCCATTTAAGAACGCAGTTTTTACATCCATTTGATGGACTTTCCAATCGTTCTTAGCTGCCAAGGCAAAGAGAGTTTGGATGGTAGCCCATTTTGTTGTGGAGGAAAAGGTCTCTTCATAATCGACCCCTTCCTTCTATGCAAAACCTTTTGCCACAAGCCTGGCTTTGTGCTTGTCAAGTGATCCATCAGCTTTATACTTGTTCTTGTAGACCCACTTGCAGCCAATTGGTTTGGTTCCCAAATGAGGATCAACCAACTTCCAAGTGTCATTCTTTATCTAGGCATCATACTCCTTCTGTATCGCTTCTTCCTATTCATCATGAGAAGTAGAGTCTTTAAAGGAAGTTGGTTCAAAATTTGTAACAAATTCAGTTCACAATCATAAGAAACATCCATATCAACAGGTGAATCAGAATCATCTACATCACCTCCATTTTGCCTAATAGATTTCTTGTTCCTGTCTTTCCAATGCCATCAGGATGAACACTTTCAAGTGTCTTTGTCAGCCACTTTGGGGGACCTTTCTAAGATGGGCCAGGCTGCTCAGTTGACTAAGATGGCACTGAATCAAGATTGAGTCTCCCAATTTTGCCAATCACATCACTCAAAGTATCATCAGTGGTTAGAGTTTCATGTGGGGGAGAGAGTGCTTCAGAAAAAGATTCCACAGATTGATCCAGTATAGGAATCCCCCCTTCAAGATCTAGAATCTGATTATCAAATACCTGAAATGATTTTGCATGTCTAAATCCATCCAAGCGATCAAATTGTAGCTCAACAACATTGTCAGTTTTGGAAGATTCAAGAAAGATTACATCTCTAGATACAACAAACTTTTTATTAACTTCATCATAGAGATAGTATGTTTTGGAGGTATTTGAATACCCCAAGAAGATACACTTATGACTCCTTGCACCAAGTTTGTCTCTTATGCCTTTGGTATCAAGGCATAGCAGGTGGAACCAAAGACCTTGAGATGCTTTACCGAAGAAATGTGGCCATACAACATTTCATAAGGAGTCTTGTTTCTAATAGCATTAGATGGACATCTATTCTTTACATATACATCACATAGAACTGCATCAGCCCAAAACATCAGCTTTACATTCTTGAAAAACATCATAGAACGTATCATATTTAAGATTGTCACATTCTTTCTTTCAGCTACTCCGTTTTGTTGGGGATTATAAGGCACGGTTGATGGGGATTGTAAGGCACAGGGGTCGATGCAACCAATTGTGGGAGAGAAACCAAAGCCACGAATAATATCAGCGAATGAGTATTCAACCAACAATGTTCAAGAGTATGCGTTAACCAACAGCGTTCAGGAGTATGCGTTCAGGCAAAGTTCAGACCTGGAATATTAAAAACGCATATGTCAGTGTATGGAACGTGGGTTTGGGCCTCAGAAGCAATGGTAGAAGTCTCAGTTCTGCAAAATAGACAGAACATAGGCATGAGGGAGTTACAAGGGCAGAGAAGGAACTAGGGCTAGGAGGTAACTCCTCAAATCAAATTGTGTTTCTTCATTAAGGTTACTCATGGTTATATACAAAAAGGGAGAGACTCTTGGGCTTCACCTCCCAGTGTCTCTTCATTTTCTTATTCTCCATTATTTACTATTTACTATATTTACAAATGTTCACCAAATCCCAATGATTAGGTGTCAACAGTATGCAAGAATGGATGCATACCTTCTAAGAATTGGGTTCGTGAAAAGTGTTATTGATCCAAATCTCTACATCAAGGTTGTGGATAATGAGCCAGTCATTATTCTACTATATGTGGATGATCTATTCATTACAGGTCTGGAAAGAAGGATACAAGAATACAAGAAGATGTTGGCAGCTAAATTTCAAATGAAGGATTTGGGACTGATACACTATTACCTAGGCCTGGAAGTATGGCAAAAGTCTGGGGAGATATATCTAGGGCAAGGAAAGTATATCATCAAGGTGTTGCAGAAATTTGAAATGATGGATTCCAAGCCCATGACTACTCCTATCATCACCAATCTCAAGAAGTTGAGGAGCTCTGACTTAACCCTCGTAGATTCCACCTCCTATCGTAAGTTGGTGGGTTCTCTAATGTATTTGTTAAATACTAGGTCGGATATATGTTTTGTTGTTAACATTCTTAGTCAATTTCAATTGGAGCCTTGTCATGATCACTGAATAGTTGCCAAGCATATATTGAGACATCTTCATCGCACTATACATCACTACCTAAAGTACAATAGTAAGGAAGTCAAGTTGACTGGCTCCACAGACTCTGATTGGGGCGGCAGTGAGACCAATGGAAGAAGTGTTGATTTTGGGTAGCATTGGATATGCTCTACCTCCGAAATTTTATGGAGGGGCTAGAACACGTGAGATCTCCAAAACCCAGAAATCGTTTAGGTAAATTCCACCCAAATGAGGAGTTATTAAAATAATTAATATTTTTAATGGGTTCCTAAGCCTAAACTTAGGAAAATAAAAATATCAATGGGTATTAATAAGAGTATGGATGAGAAACTCCTAAGTGACGAGGATTGAGTCTATTTTAATCTTAGCTCTTGATTAGGGACTTAATCTCGGTCATTGATTCATCAACAAGAAAAGTACAAGAGGAGGCTTGAGGCTCAATTGGAGAGACACTTGAGAGATCTTTCAGTTCGTTTTTTTGGGACGAGGTTTGCTGAGAAAATCGAACAAGTGATATGTTGCAGCAAAGGAGCAGGGATAGTTAAGGTTGAAGGATCTTCTCCAGGATCTCAAATACATAGCAGAGAGAAGCAGAGAGACGCCAAAGGAGGCAGCGTAGACCCAAGGAGACTGACGCTAGGCCAGGAAGGGCCCACACATTTCCAGCGCTAGCGTGCAGCCACCCTCCAGCAAAAATCTGAATTCAGTCAGGGAGTAGCAGGTTCAGCTAAGGCTGACTTCAAAGCTACAAGAGGCAGAGGAGGCAGTGCAGTGCTGACGCAGTGTCCCAGTGTGCTCCATGCAGCTTCTGCGAAGGGGCAGCGCAGTTGTAGCCAGGGATAGTGGGTCCAGTTGTCGGAACGAAGAGATTTTTGCAGGTGAACTGGGGTAATCTCACTTAGGTTTCTGCCAGTATATTTTTATTTCTCTAACTGGATTGTTGAGAGGGCATCCAGAGTTGTATTCAGAACTACTGCTTAATAATAGAAAACCCTTAGAGTTGTTGCACCAATTTTCCGGCATTTGGTTTTTCCAGGGACGCTTTCCAAAAATAATGGTGTCCCTTGTGTATTTGTCTCATTCTATTTTCAGTTCATGATCTGTATGTATGTGTAGTCTACAATAGTGTTTTCATCGTTCTTTAATAATTAAATAACTTGTTGAATGTAAAAAGAAGTAGGAGATGATAAACCAATGATTGTAGTAGGATTTCTAATGTGTAGATTCAGAAATTTTCACATGGTATCAGAGCATTGCAGATCATAGGAGACTAAAGACACCAGCCAAGACATCTAGATAATTCGCTGCAGAGAGGCAGATATCCCGAGTGACAGTGTTATTCCAGAGCCAGAGGTGCAGAAGAGGTGATGCAAAGGCTCACGCAGTGATTGCGTCAACATTCCGAGCCAGGTGAGGGTGAGGTAGTCGCTGGGAGGAGCCCACGCAGTAACTCCGTCAGTTGTCTAAGCCAACGCAGAAGCAGAGGGGCAGATCAGGTTCACGCAGAGCCACGTCATCTTTTTGGACTAAGAAGGAGTGACACAGTGGCCAGGAGGAGTTGATCTAGCTCATGCAGTGATTGTGCAGAGATAGAGGAGCTCAGATTCTTCAGTTGTCGAAGATGGGGAAGTAGAGCAGATTCAATCTGAGGAACTGGTGGGACGTTCTTGCTGTTGGTGCATAACAGTCCCTATGGAGACAAAGCCGAGGTAGAGGGAGTCACTGCCTTCACAGATTTCTAACCAAAGAAATCTAGATTCAAGTTGCAGCAACAAAGGAGGAATAGAGAGTGATTCGACATTTGGCCGGAGGATTTTCGTGAAGGAAATCAGGACTCAGAGGGAGTCTAGAGGATCTTGTTCCTTAGACAGTTTCTTGCGCCAAAGAAATCCAGATCCAAGCCTTGCTAGATTTGCAGCAGGGGAAGGAGAAGAGAACCTTTCCTATATTTGTTGGGCAGAGATGGCAATCAATGGACTGAGGGATCAAGACAGATTGGATAGAGCTTCCAATTTTTTCATTTGGAAGGCTAGGAGCCTAGCAATCCTGGACAAAAATCACATCAAGGACTATGCCTTGAAAGTAGTTGTTATTCTGATCGACATTGATCCATCAGAGAAGTATGAGGAGGCCCAGGCGAAGGCCAAGTGCATGATCCTAGACGAGGTCAAAGATCATGTAGTACCACACATTGTTGAGAAAGAAACAGCAAGGGAGATGTGGGAGATGTTGACCACCTTGTACCAAGGCGCTTCCATCCAGCAGAAGATGTTATTAGAAAATAGATGAGGCAGTACCAAATACAGAAGGGAGAAGACATTGATCCCTTCCTCCTAAAGTTGCAACGGATTAGAGACCAGTTGACTTTCGTGGGGTCTACACAAGATCCTGAGTTCATGGTCAAGACTACCCTGAATGCAGTCATTGAGGACTGGAAGACATTTGTCCAAAGTATCTTGGGTAGAGTGACTCTCCCCAGTTGGGAGGAGATGTGGGCAGCTCTTCGACAAGAAGAGATCAGGAGGTTGACCAAGGCGGGGGGTAGCGGCAAAGGAGCCCAGGTCAAGAAGGAGGAGGAGGAGGATGCAGCTCTCGCATCATCAGAACAACAAAGGCAGCAGAAGCGGAAAAAGAATATTTCCAAGGTCAAATGCTTCATGTGTGGGGAACTTGGACATTATGCCACTCAGTGCCCCTGCAAGAAGGGCAAGGAGGAAGCTTCTGAATCGAAGGTTGCTCTAGTGAAAGCTGACAGGGAAGGCGAAGATGACGATTGTGCCATGAGTGGTCATGCACCTCTAGAGAAGAGGAGGGGAGACATAGAGCTGCAGTAAGAGGACTACAGAAGAGGGGCAGGATCCTTGAGGTGCCCAAACTCTTGGATCACATACGGCTACGGGAGCCCTTAACAACAATAACAGAATGACAGGAGTTAGTTGGTGCGAGGGATGATGGAGCAACACTGGCAGAGCTAGAGTGCCAGAGTCTGAAGCAGTGCAGTGGAGGTTGCAGCAGTGCGGGAGGCATAGAGTAGATTGCAGCAAAGCAATAGTAGAAAAGGGTCAGTATAGATTAGCAGCAGAGGTAGCTTCAGCATCACAAGGTATCCATACTGACCAGCATGTCAATTTTTGGGTTAAGTTTCAGTTACTTACTTCTCAGTGACTGAGTTGCAGTGCAACAGTTAGCAGTGACAGTGTTATGGGCAGCATGATATAGCATTTTGAGAGGGAGCTATAGTACAGATGTAGCAGTGACAGTGGCAGAGTCATGGGCAGCAGTACAGGATGCAACAGTGTAGCGGATGAAGAGCAGCAGGCCAAGCATCAATAGCACAGAGAACCGATACAGTGGATCAGTGTAGTACTTATGTTGAGAATTGTTACTAAAGCACATAACTCGCTAAGAGGGAGTGTTGATTTTGGGTAGCATCGAATGTGCTCTAGCTTCGAAATTTTGTGGAGGGGCTAGAACGCATGAGATCTCCAAAACCCAGCGATCGTTTGGAGAAACTCCACTTGGATGAGGAGTTATTAAAATAAATAATATTTTTAATTAGTTCTTAAGTCTAAACTTAGGAAAATAAAAATATTAATGGGTATTAATAAGAGTATGGGTGAGAAACTTCTAAGTGACAAGGATCAAGTCTGTTTTAATCTTAGCCGTTGATTAGGGACTTGATCTCGGTCATTGATTCATCAACAGGAAAAGTATAAGAGGAGGCTTCAGGCTCAATTGGAGAGACACTTGAGAGATCAGTCAGTTCGATTTTTTCTGGGGCAAGGTTTTGTTGAGAAAATCGAACAAGCGATCTGTTGCAGCAGAGGGACGAGAATAGTTGAGGTTGGAGGAGCTTCTCCAGGATCTCGAATACACAACAAAGAAAAGCAAAGAGACGCCAAAGGAGGCAGTGCAGACCCAAGGAGACTGACGATGGGCCAGGAAGAGCCCACGCATTTCCAGCACTGGGTAGATCCACCCTCCAGCAAAAATTTGAATTCAACCGGGGAGCAACAGGATCAACCGAGAAGGCTGACCTCAAAGTTCCAGGAAGTAGAGCAGGCAATGCAGTGCTGACGCAATGTCCCAGTGTGCTCCACGTAGGCCCATGCAGCTTCTACGAAGGGGCAACGCAGTTGTAGCCAGGGACAGTCGGTCTAGTTGTCGGAACGGAGAGATTTTGTCAGGTGAAGTGAGGTAATCTCACTTAGGTTCCCGCCAGTATATTTTTATCTCTCTAACTGGATTGCTAAGAGGGCGTCCAGAGTTGTATTCAGAACTACTGCTTAATAATAGAAAACCCTCAGAGTTGTTGCACCGGTTTTCCTGCATGGGCTTTTTCCGGGGACGTTTGTCCAAAAATAACGATGTCTCTTGTGTATTTGTCTCATTCTATTTTCAGTTCATGATCTGTATGTATGTGTAGTCTGCAATAGTGTTTTCATCGTTGTTTAATAATTAAATAACTTGTTGAAAGTAAAAACAAGTAGGATATGATAAGCCAATGATTACAATAGGATTTCCAATGTGTAGATTTACAAATTTTCACAAGAACTACAAGTGGATGTTTTAGTTTGCGATCTGCCATGATCTCATGGATTAGTAGAAAGCAATATCCCGTTGCTTTGAGTTGTTGAAGCAAAGTTTGTGGTTGCTTGTGAAGTAGGAAAGGAGGTTGTTGTTAATTTGCAGTAGCATCATATGTGCTCTAGCCATGAAAATTGGTGGAGAGGCTCAGTTACATAAGATCTCTAAAACCCAGAAATAGTTTGGGGAAACTCCACCCGGTTGGAGAGATATTAAAATAATTAATATTTTTAATGTGGTTCTTAAGTCTAAACTTAGGAAAATTAAAATATTAATGGATATTAATATAAAAATGCATGAGAAGGTTCTAAATGACATGAATCAAGCCAAATCTAATCTTAGTTGTTGATTAGAGACTTAATCTCTGACATTGAAGACTCAACAGGAAAAGTATAAGAGGAGGCTTGAGGGTCAGTTAGAGATACACCAAGATTGATCAGTTACTTCGATTTTTCGGAGTGAAGCTTGCTAAGAAAATTCGAACTAGTGGTTTGTTGCAGTGAGGGCCAGTGAGTAGATAGCAGAGAGGCAGCAATAGTGCTAGAGGGTCAGCGCAGAGACCGAAGAGGCTGACGCAGAGGCAGCAGAAGCTACGCAGAGGCAGCAAGAGACTGCACAGAGGCTGAGGGGCCTACGTGGGTGACGCAGAAGGCCAGAGAGCTGATGCAGAGAGCCAGGAGGCTAATGCATAGGCTTTGGGAGCTCAGTTGAAGCTAGCAAGGTTGACGTAGGGCCAAGAGGAAGCGTCAGAAGGATTTTCGTGGGGCAGACTAGAGCTGAGAGGCTGAATATCTATCTCCGAGGAAGAGAGGTATTACTATCGTGTAACAATCTCTGTTGGATGAACCATTTCTGGCACCCTAGTTGTACTAAAGAATCTGCATAATAATAAAACCCTAACTGCCGCACCGATTTTCCTGCATTGGGTTTTTCACCTCATGAAGCCCAATGGATGTGTCCCCTCACCCTCAACGAATTGTATCAATAGGAGTGACCCTTCTCTCATTTGGACATCACTCATCACATCAGATCTTCTCTCTCCTCTCTTCATTGGGGATTGTTTGACCATGTTCAGTGTAGCATTGACTTTTTGTTTTGAACGCAGAAATTACAGCAAGGTTTGTCTGTGTTGATCGAGTTGTTTTGGGTTGACTTTGACCCTCTTTGGAGGTTACATTTTTATGTTGTTGACCAAGCTGATTAGAGGATGATTTGAGGCAGCTTTGACCATCATTGACTTTCTAGTTAGTGCTGCATTGACTGCTGATTTGGCATATCTGTTTTGGGCTTGTATTTTTGATATTTGTACTCTCTCTGTTGAACTATTGAAGAATAATAAGAAGATTTGATCAAAGGGTTTCCCCACATTGGGGTTTGTCCCTGGCATCCGCCACATCTTGTATGATATTGCCTTGGCTTGTCTTCTACATATGATTTTATGTTCTATATGCATTTATTGTCAATGTTTATAAGTTAATGTGATCGCTACTGGATATAATTGGAAATTGTCATTGGGTTGTTAAAGGAATATTGAAGTTGAATATTCAGATAGAAAGAAACAAGGTTGAACGTTCAAATAGACCTTTCGGGATATCTTCTTCTAATTTAGAGGCTGAGCGTAGTGGGAGGGGATCCACAGTGTCACCTGCTAATGCTAGTGCTAATGTTACTGGGAGTGGGAGGTCATCATTTTTCGTTCAACGAACAGGACATGGAGCACAACCTTCCGTAAAATTAATTGTTAAAAAAAGAAGCAAGAAGCAGATAGAGTTAGGGGAGGTGTCTTTTCTAGAGTGACTTACCTCTCAGCATCACCAAAACCAATCCATTTTGGCAGCAAATGTGTGATGCTATTGTTGTTGAGGGCCCAGGGTACAAAAGTGCTACATATGAGGAGTTGCGAGGGCCAACCCTGCAAGCAAAAAAACAAGACATCGACTCTAGATTGGCAGAGTTGAAACAGACATGGGAATTGTCTGGATGCACAATGATGTCTGATTGTCGGACAGATAGGAAGGGTGGGACCCTTCTAAATTTCTTGATACAATGTCCTAAAGGTACCATGTTTATTAAATTAGTCGATGCATCAGCACATATAAAAGATGCAGCAATGATATGTGAGTTGTTAGATGGTTTCATCCGGGAGATTGGTGTGCAAAATGTGGTGCAAGTTATAACAGATAATGCAGTTAATTATGTGTCTATCGGCAGGATGCTTATTGAGAGGCACCGCACATTGTTCTAGACTCTATGTGCAACACATTGAATCGATTTGCCGCTTGAGGATATGTGAAAACTCTCCTTCATCAAGCTGGTGATTTATATGGCTAGGAGCATCCCCAAATTTATATATAATCGTGCTTTTGTTCTTAACCTCATGAGGAGATACACTGTTGAAGTTTCTAAGTTTACTTAGTTAGAAACCCTCCATGCACTTTATCTTATTTATTCCTATCTACTTGTTATTTTCCTTAACAAGTTATTTAAAATTTAAATACTAAAAATAAACACTAGTGCATGCTCAACATATTACAGATCAGCAATTAAAAGAAACAGAAACAAATACACCATATGACACCATTGTTTTTGGGATAATGTCCCCAGAAAACACAATGTGGGAAAACCGGTGCAGCGATCTGAGGGTTTTCTTATTAAGCAATATTAGAGTACAATCTAGGTGCCGAAACTGGCCTACCCAACAGAGAATTTCCTTGGCAGTAATACCTCTCAGTTTCTGACAAATCTCTTGGCTGAAACCCCAGATAATCCTTCCTGCAGCTACTCAACACCAATCTGCCCCAGAAACCCCAGCGTCTGCCCAATCTGGACTGTGTCAGCCTCTCCTAGCCCAGCGCTGGCCCTGCGTCAGCCTATCTTGGCCTGCGTCACCCCTGGGATGCCCTGCATCAGCCCTCTAGCCCTCTGCGTCAACAACGCTAGCCTCTCTGAGGCTCTACACAACTCCCGACTACCTCTGCATAACCCTGTGTGATTCCCTACTTGGCTCTACATAACTCTCCTTGGCTATTGTGCTGCTCTTCCGACACTATCTCTGTCTCTCTACCCGTCGGTTCTGCTCCCCACCTCACCTCTCTGTCCCGTCGTCGGCTCTTCATCTCCCGATCCCGATCTGCCTTGTCCGCTCACCCTGCTCGCGCCGCCAAACACTGCCCGACGCGATCCCTGCCGGCGCTGATCTCCCAACGACGTCGACTCCACCATCGTTGACGGCGGCTCGAGTTTTTGCGGCGGCCATAAACCTGTGGCGGCGGTGACCCGAACCTGCGGCGGCGGCCAATCTCTGCGGCGGCTCAGAACCCTTACCTGCGGCGGCTCGAGTATTTGCGGCGGTGGCTCGGGTATTTGCGGCGGCCAGAACTACGGCGGAGGTGGCCAGAACCCTTACCTGCGGCGGTGGCTCGAGTATTTGCGGCGGCCAGAACTACGGCGGAGGTGGCCAGAATTTGTGCAGCGGCCCGATAACTGAAACGGCGGCCCGATAATTGAATCGGCGGCCAGACCTTGCAGCGGCCTGATTTTATCATATCGACGGCCCTTTCAACAACAGCGACCTGATATCGGCGGCCGATTAACAGTTGCGGCGTCAACAGCGACCTGATATCGGCGGCCGATCAACAGTTGCGGCGATTCTTTGTAGACAAACGACGGCACGGTGGTATTCCCCTGCATATTTCTGTTGCAGATTGAGCTGTTGAGCTGCTGAACGGCTCAGGAACCACAATGAAACCGCACCAGAATTCCACAGATTGTCCAGTAAATTCTTCAGACGAACCATACAAAAACGCAGCTCCGGGTTTTGATCCAGTAAGATGATCAGGTAATTATGGGTTCCCCGCCCAATAATTCTGAACACGAAAACCTCAGCTTCAATAACAGAGGACATTCCTGCTACCTCCACCAGTGCCTCAATCAGCCGGAAGAGACTTATAGCCCCAGAGACATTGCAATGGAATCCGACTTCGCCTTCTGGACATCACAAATCAAGCAATTACTGCGACGGGTAGATTCTCTTGAAACCGAGAACGACAAGCTCCGGACCGAGGTAAACATCCTAAATGACAGAATTTCCTTCGTAGAAGGGGAAAACTTGTCCCTTCGTAAATCAGCACAAGAAGACCCCACAGAGACAACTTTACAGGCAGAAATCCAAGAGATCAGGAACAAGCAGGCAGAGATTATATCCCAACAAGCATCCCTCCGACAGGAGACAGAAACACACATCAGCACATGGGCACAGGTGGTTCGAGGGAAAGACAAACCCTCCCCTATCACGGCAGTGGAGGAAGTTGTACAGGCCAAACTTGTGGAAGAACGATCCCGTAGAGCGAGAGAACTAAACCTCAAAGTGAGAGGTCTCCCTCTCCCTTTGTCTTCAGCAGATCCGATGGAGGTGGCCACAGGATTCTTGAAAGACACCCTCGACATATCAGGTATCAGCCTAGACAGAGCCTGGCTAGGACTAGACTCCACCTTATTTATCCGATTCCACAATACCACAGATCGTCTACATACTCTTCGAGCTAAGCGCAAGCTTTTCAATCTTCCACACAAGATATTCTTAGACGAGGATCTTACCCGGGCACAGGTAGCTGAACTCAAACAGGCTAGGGAACAAGTGATAGCAGCAAGACAAGCAGGTAAATGGGCAGTCATAAGGAACCTTCGCGCTATCATTCGAGACTCCTCCCCCCCGGGATGGACACCTCGCGCAGGTAGTTCCAAATGACGGGCCCGCAGGGGGGGGAGTCGAACACCAGGGATGTCAATTCACTGCTGGAACGGGAATGGGTCCTTTTGGTCTTCACCTGGACTACTATACGACGCCCTTGAGTCAGCAGATATCCTCCTAGTAACTGAGACCCATGAGAGCCCGGTCCGACCCCTCCCAGATATAACAGGGTACCATTGGTATTCAGCATGTAGACAGGAAACAAGGAGCTCAGGGGGAGTCAGAGGGTCAGGGGGAGTAGCGTGCCTCGTTAAGAACGAGCTCAGAGATAGAGTCACAGTGGTAAAAACAGATGAGTACGCCAGGTACATGTGGATCCGACTCAGAACTGGTTACCCACCCCTGAAGGATATCTTTATTGCAGTTTGTTACTTCCCCCCCACCACATCTTCTTTTGCCATCCACGACGATGTAGAAAAGGACCCCTTCACCAGCATATACCCTGACATCAATAAATTCTCCGCTGAAGGAGAAACCATCATCATGGGGGATTTCAACGCCCGTACCAAGGAACATCAGGTCCCCCTTCATGACCGTTCAGAGGATGTGTTCTGCACTAGGGAAGTGGACCTGACTTCAGCAAGACTGCAGAGAATCTCAGAGGATGCCCTGGGCCCCATCACAACTTACGGTAAACATCTTTTGCAGCTGGGAGAATCACATGAGCTGATAATCCTGAATGGCCTCTCATGCTTCCCGGAATCCCGCTTCTTTACGTGCAGACCTTATGGAGGTGGAGCTAGTGTGGTGGATTACGCTTTGACCAGTCGAGCATTGCTCCCTTTTATCCGGAATCTCTCTGTATCTCCCATCCCCCTAGCCGACCATGCACTGCTTTCACTCTCCCTTCAGTCTGATCCCCCCCGACCAATCCACCCCCCGCCTCGACCCCCCGGTAGAACCATCTTCTGTTTTGAGAAGGGTGACCCCGACATTTTCTCCTCCTTACTCTGGCAAATGCTTCCCAACTCAAATGACTTCTCCCGTCTCGGTACTGTCTCAGATAAATATCACTGTCTCTCCTCAGCAATCTGGGAGTCGGCGCTCCAATCCTTCCCCCACTCCCTTCGGACCCCCTCGACCTCCTGTAAGGCAGGGACTTCCCCTATGAACAAATGGTACGATACAGAGTGTAAACTCCTCCACCAGGATCTCCGCCATGCCTTCCGTCAGTCCCTTCCCTCTTATTCTGCCATCCAAAAGAACTATCGTTGCCTTCTCCGCCACAAAAAACGGCTGTTCATCTCCTACCAAAGAAGGGAGCTCTCTGCCCTCCTTACCCACTCCCCTAAGCAATTCTGGGGTAAGATCCTCCCCCGGCGTTCTCCCCCACCCGCTGATCTCGACCCAATTTCCATGTTTTCTCACACCTCTCGTCTTTATGACATTCCCAGACAGTCTGAGATACAGGTCACATCCCCTCCCCTATCTTGTCACCTATTCACCGACAAAGATGTCAGAGAAGCCATCTGGGCGATGAATAGCAGCAAAGCAGCGGACGAAGAAGGATTCCAAGCCGAATTTTTCAAACTTGGCCTACGACCCCTAGTTGGGTACCTGGCTGATCTTTTCAACCATGTAGTCCAAGATGGGTTCCCCCCCATATGGTCCCATCATATTATATACCCCATCCATAAGTAAGGGAATACCTCGGACCCCAACAATTACAGGACAATTATGGTGGGTCACACATTCTCTAAACTCTATGCCACTATTCTTCACAGAAAACTTTCCAGAGATTTCGAAGAAAGAGATCTCAGGGCCAGAGGCCAAGCCGGTTTCAGACCAGATCACCAGACCATGGATCACATCTTTACACTCCGTGCTGTAATCGAGGAAGCACGCCACCGGTCCTCGAAGGTATATTGTTGTTTTGTAGACTTCCGGAAGGCCTTTGATTCAGTTCCGAGAGAAGATCTTCTTCAGCGACTCAAAGACATCAGTACCTCACACTCCCAGCCGACTGCTGTTATGCGTCTTTACGAGTCTGTACTGGGCCGTCTTCGCACTGTAGGGGGACTATCTGAATTCATCCGGAGCACGATTGGAGTCAAGCAGGGGTGCCCACTCTCCCCCACCCTTTTTGGGATTTATATTGATGAGCTTGAAGCCTTTCTACGGGAGCACATACAGGAGTCTGACGGGTGCTATCTTCATCATGTTTTGATCTATATCTTACTTTTTGCAGATGACATTGCACTAATATCTTCATCACCAGAAGGGCTCCAGAGACAGTTAGATGCATTAGCATTATTCTGCGATCTACGGAAATTGACAGTGAACCTAGGTAAGACAAAAATAATAATCTTCAATGGGACGAAGAAATCTCAGGATCTCCAATTCCTCTTCAAGGGAAAGGCAGTGGAGATTACCAATCACTACACATACTTGGGAGTGCAGTTCTCGGGTCCCCGGTTCAGTATGCGGCCAGCTCTGCAACCTCGGATCAATAAGGGGTATGGCTCTCTAGCTATATTGGAGAGGCAATGTTTTCGCCATCACTTCCAGGACATCTCGTCAAAGTTGAGCCTTATGGACACCTTGATCCGACCCACAATTTTGTATGGATCTGAAATTTGGGGCCCTTCCTTGCTGGAGTCAGACTGGGCGGCTGTTGAGAGAGTTCAAACTCTTCTCCTCCGTCGCATTATTCGTTGCAAAAGTACTATCCCACATCAAATCATTTTGGCCGAGTTTGGTGCACAACCCTTCCGCCTAGAGACAGCTTTTAGACTAGTCTCCCTTCTCCACCGAGTCCGGAACTTTGCAGACACTTTGAAAGGGCGTGACAGATACCCGTATCTAGCCTACTGCTCTTCTGAAGACATCGACCGCTCACAACCAGGAAAAACCAAATGTTGGTATACAGGGGTTTCAAAGTTCCTCAAGGCAGTTGGACTCCATATAGACCGCCTCCCCCCCTTCCAATACTCCTTGAACGCCCCTAGAGGACTCCCCCCCAAGCAGGAACTCAACAAGATCATCAAGGAAGACATCTACAGACAGTTTATCCAGGTCACATGGATTGACCCCCCGGGGGGGCTACGCCCGAAAATGGCTTTCTATGCAGAGCACTTTTTGATTATCAGAAATGGGCTTATAGTTCGCCCCCAGTATACACTACGACATTGGATGCATGCTCTCCGGATTCCCCTCGGACAGTTCAGAGTTGGATCACACAGGCTTCGGGTAGAAACAGACCACCAGATAGAGAGAGTTGACAGGATTTGTCGGCTATGCCATACACAGGAGGTGGAAAACGAATGGCACTTCATCTTCGGGTGTCCGATATATTATGAGATCAGAGGTCGCTTTCACTGTCTATTCAGAGGGCCACATACTCTTTCCAGCTTTTTCAACTACACAGACCAGAGATGTGTCGCACTTTATATCCAGGAAACTCTCAGACATCGAGAGTATATCCTTCAGCCTCCCGTCCGACCCAACACTACTCGTCAGATCACCTCTTTCTTCAGTACACTTCCCTCAGCCCGAGGAGTTAAGAGATCAACCAATGAAGATACCGACCAGGCGAGCTCACATACATCAGCAAACCCTCGTTCAGTTAAGAGGAGAGGCCCCTTGCATACCAGGATCCAGCAGCAGAACCGAACCAGCCATCTTCCCGCGAGGCAGTCCAGGATCATTAGATCACGGAGACAGCACAAGGGGAGGCAACCAGTGACCACTATTTCAAACCAGCAAACCTTACTGAACTACCCGCAGTTCTCCTCTCTCGACCTCGGATGTTAGGAGAATCAGACTCCCACATTCAAGTCCCCAGGGTCTTCTTCACCAGTGATCCTGCGATGCAGTCTAGAGATCAGTCGGCGAGACCGGGATAGGAGCTCCATACGCTCTCCCCGACTCGCCCCGTTTTTATTTCTATTCTCTATCTTTCTTTCAGTATTTGTATTTATAAGGAAACCATTTGGTTTTCCCACTGGGAACGTCCCCCTTTTTTGTAACCGACAGTCCCTTTGACCTACTTTGTGGTCATTCGTTGGACATTAATAAAAATTATTATTATTATTATTATCTACCTCTCTGTACTCAAATGCCCCTCAGTTGCATCTCCCAATCACTAATTCTATTTCTCTTAGCAAACCCCGCTCTAGAGAATAGAATCACTGATCACTCTGGTGTATTCTCCAAGTGACCTTCAAACCTCCTCTTATATTTTTCCTGTTGACATATCAACGGCCGAGATTAAGTCCCTAATCAACGGCTAATATTAGATCTGGCTTGATCCATGTCTTTTGGACCATTCTAACACAGATTCATATTAATACACATTAAGATTTTATTTTCCCTAAGTTTAGACTTAGGGACTCCATTAAAAATATTAATTATTTTAATATCTCCTGATCTGTTTAAAATCTGCCTAAAACCTTTCTGGGTATTTGAGATCTCCTGTGCCCCAACCTCTCCACCAAATTTTGTGGCTAGAGCACATCCGATGCTACCTCAAATCAACATACACTAAAAACAAGGAGTTGCGGCGTCCTGCAATCACACGTTTTGCAACCAACTTTATTACTCTTCAGTCTTTAATTCGATGTTAGTTTGAGTCGAAGCAAATGTTTGTTTTTTATGAGTGGTGTGATTGTAGATACAGTAGGAGATAGGATGGGAGAGTCATTGCAAAAATGGTGTACAGTGACACATTTTGGCAGGCAGTGGAAGAAGTGTGCTCAACTAGTGAACATATAGGTTCTGAGATTGCTAGATGGGGACAAACCTGCAATGGCTTATTTGTATGAGGCCATGGATAGGGCCAAGGAGGCCATTTGTTCTTATCATGTAGACAAGGGTTCTGTTGGGCTTGATAGACATATGATGTTATGGGATGTGATTGATAGTCGGTGGACAGGGATGCTTCATCAACCCATCCATGCAGTAGCACTCTTCCTCAACCCCACATTTTCATACAAATGCGCCTTTGATTTTGATGGCGAGGTGATGGAAGGGCTCCACTGCTGTATTCAGAGGAAGGTACCTCATCTTGAGCTTCGTAGAAAAATCAATCGCAAGATACAGCTTTATCGGGATTGTGTTGGCCTATTTGGCTTTGATGATGCTATTAAGGAAAGGACCCTCTTCATGCCACATAAGTGACAAGTTATCACTCAATACAAATTTTAATTTAGAATTTACTTATTTATAATTCTAGATTTTTAAAATTCAATTATGTAACTTTTATTTCAAAGTTTAATTATGTTTTAAGTTTTTGACTTTTTCTTTCTTTATTTTGCTGTAGATATTTGGTGGCAAAGCTATGGTGCAAGGACACCAAATTTACAGAACTTAACCATAAGAATCCTGAGTCAAACATGTAGTTCTTCAAGGTGCGAGCGTAATTGGAGTGTACTTGAGAAAATACACTCAAAAAAGCGCAACAAGTATAACTTTGAGCTTCAGTCTTCAGTTGAGCAATTACATTTATTGTAATTTTTAATTTTTAATTTATGACCCTTAAGTGTCAAGAGTCAAGATTCATTAGTTTTTTTGACACTCTTACAAGTTGGAGTTCTCAAGCCTCAATGACTTAATGTATGTCCATTACAATATCCAACTTCGAGTGAAGCAAATAGAAGCACCAACGGATCCAGATTCCATTTCCTTAGACAATATTGATGTATTGTCTCAGTGGAGGGTGGAGTATGAGGTGCCTATCTTGGAGAAGTCACCTTCGTGGTTAGAGCCGGAGGATCCATTAGAACAGGGGCATCAAGAGGAGGAGCACTCAAGGGAGGAGCAGCACGAGGAGGAGCAAGACGAAGAGGAGGAGGAGGAGGAGACTATGGGAGCATCAACATTAGCACCCTCTGTTATAGATATAGGAGAGCACAGCTCGATACCCAGCACTCATTATTTGACATTAGGTGTAGGGGCAGGGCATTCTACTGCTAGGGGCAGTCCTGGCAAACAACCCATCGTGTTTTACCATAAAAGGGGGAGAGGGCACTGAATTTTCCTCAACAAAACAACGTACAAGCTTCTCCTTGATATGCTCCCCTTCTACAACAAGCTTTCACACAAACTCGTGATCTATTGTCTTGTCTCACAACCTTGTGCATACAAAACCAATTTGATTGAATTATGTGCCTTCATCCCCCTTTTATGTCCGTCGATCATGCTATATCTTGCAAGTTTAATTTTAGAACTCGAACTTGTGATTGATTTGTTAATTGAGTCGAATTGACTCTTCTAACCCGTCCTTGCCTTAATTAGACACTAAGACTCTCACTTGTCCTTTTCTAAATATAAACTTGCACTTCTAGAGCCACATAACTAAGCCTCCAACTGTGCATGAACAAACTAACTCGTCCTTTTCAATAAACTCCTACTTGACAAAAAAAGAGCACATTGAAGTCTTTCTTGACTAAGGCACAAGTCAAGATCAAGACCTTCTTTGCTACATTTTTCAAAACAACCTCATAGCGAGAAAGGTGGTTCTAGAAGAACCTCGTCCACCTCGATTTGTCTTCAACACTACTATGTTTTTCGTTGTGGCACTTGCTCCCTCTAAACTAGAAGGCTTCCCTGCTTTCTTCTATAGAATCTGATTTGAAGACCTGTTCTTTCCAACCATGCTCTGCGAGTCTATCACCTCACTCATAATTGCCAGGTACCCTGTGTACCTTTGTGGTTGCTTCCTCTAGTTGAATGTGATACTGGGAGATCCAACTCTCTCCTCATCCCCCCTAAACAAATCTTCTACCCACTTCCCTCGAACTCTCCCTATACTGGGAGTTAATGACAGAGTGGTTGCCTCCACTTGCCCCAGGCTATGCTCCTCATCATCCTACTTGTCGGCCCAACTACCAACTAGCTTAGGCTCAAACTGAGATAATGGTTGAGGTTGCATCTTGAGTAGCTTCTTCTCAGCTACTCTAATCTTATTTTCCTTTAAGGACTCTCTCAGAGCTCTGCTCTCCTCTACCATCACTTCTCTACTATGAGAGCTTCATGCCTTGCTCCTCAACGATGCACCTCCCTCAACCTGTAGTAAGTACATATTCTTCTTCCTTAAACCTATTTGCTTCTTACATCCAGAAGCTAAGTGTTGGAGTTAAACCTTACTTTTGTTGAAGATAACTACATAACCCTTGTCCTCAAGAGTAGCTACTGAAACAAGACTCTACTTAAGGGTTGGAACCTAAGTCACCGGATTCGTCCTAAACCCCCTGCGAATCCCGAATCCGGCGCATCCGACACGATTCGGTCCGGATTCGTGTCCGAATCACAGGACACGCCGTGTCCGTTTTGGACACGTCGTGTCCGAGGGTGTTTCGCGATTTTCAGGGGCATGTCGCGATTTTAGGACACGTGTCCGGTTTCCAGGACTCGCTAAGCTCAGTGCGGGAAAGAAAAGGGCGTGTTTTCTCATTAATATTTTCATTTGGCAAGTGATTTGTGCTGTTGCAACAAGGAGTAGAGCATTTTGGCAGCTTCATGATCAAGTCTAGGCCCTAGTATTGATATGCTATTCATGGTAATGTTAAATTCTTAAAGTAAAAGTGACATTCTCCTTAATCTTCATTTTCATCCTTTTACTTAAATTTTTAACATTACCATGAAATGACTCAGGATGTTTGAGAGTGGTTCCGGCCTCATTGGATTTCATATGGAGAAAGTAGAATTTTAGATTTCATTCAAAATCCAGCAGACTTATCAGTTTTTCAGGATTTTAGGATTGGGGGATTGCAATGTTTCCATTGAATTTTGTCATGTATTAGGGTATGGAACTCGTATTTAATCAAGAGCACCAAACCAAGAGCTTCTGAATATGTCGCTCCCGCTCCCGTTTTCGCTCCTGCTCCCAGCTTTCGCTCCCGCTCCCAAGTAACACTGTTCCTAATGATATGGGTCTGGACACCATTGTTGAGTTTGCATTGGCCAACATGGATCTCAATGATCCAGTGCTAGAGCATGTTAGATTTGATGACTTAGACGGGTCAACCTCCATACCAACAGATGTAGAGGCGACTATGGATACAGGGGAGGAGGAGGATGCAGAGGAGAGCAGTGGGGACCACAATGATGGGGACAGTGATGCTGATTGTTGCCTTGAGGCTTGTATACCTGTAGTTGTTTTATATTTTCTATTTCTATTTGCCATTGGCATTGCACCAACACTACCTATGTAACACATTTTGATTTGATGACTTAATGAGAAAACTACAGTTGTCAGTGTGTTTATCTTACTATCTTGTAGTTGTAAGTTGTCTTTCAGTTATGAATTATAAATCATGATTTAAATTTTTAATAGATTTATCATTTATGTGACCAGTACCACTGACATTTATTTGAATTTTGTATGTACTCTGCATGCTAATAGCTATAGATGAAGATCTATGTTTGAAATGAATAAATTTGTATCATTAATTAAAATTTGTGTAAGAAATATGATAATATCTAATTTTTCATATATATATATGTTATATAATATAATATATATTATATTAAATAGATATATATTTTAATAAAATAATATATAACGTGTTCTAACGTGTCCTGTTCCGGGGGGTCAACGTGTCTGAATCCGACACCACGAATCTCGAATCCTACGTGTCCCGAATCCCCGTGTCAGGTGACTTAGCACTCCAGGAAACTCCCCTAGGTTGCAGCTCGGAGATGCCTGGTAACATATAATCTTCAATACTGTTCTTTGAACTATTGGAATGAAAGATGGTTTGGATCAAGCCAGATAACCATTTCAACTTTGTTTTTACTTAAGACATGCATGAACACCCTCAGTTTCCTAAGGCTTTAGACCACTAATGCTCAATAGTTTGTAGATTCAATGGATAAATGGAGAATACTGACTATACTGGCAGATGCATATATAAACACATATGAATGGCTACCTACAGGCAGTGAATGAGAATACTGACTATACTCGCAGATGCATATATAAACACATATGAATGGCTAGCTACAGGTAGTAAAAGAAGCTTGCAAATCTAATTTATCAACATCATGACAGTTATCTGGCATTAGATACAGAAGAAACGTGAACAACTTGTTCAAGTGCAAGCTTAGAATAGAAGAGAAATGGATATTGAACATATAACAACAAAAGAAGCTTATATTTGTTAGAAGAAGATGAGACGCTTGAGTAGTGAAGTCTCTACAGTCTCCAGAAGTTGAACCCTTGTTACATTTTACTTTCAACCATTTCTAGGCCCTTTACGATGCTCCTGAGCTCTCAAAGGCTCAAAGTCTTAATCTATCCTCTCTGTCCCTTAACTGTTTGATGCCCTGACTAGGCAAGCATGGGCTCGGAGGTTCCTTCTTCTGACAGAAGAGTAACTGCTTTTTGGTATGTTTGCTGTGCTGTCTGGGATCTCTCTCGTGCCAAAGATGCTCTATGATGTTTGTTTTGGCTGTGTTGCGTTGTTGATGCTCCATGATCATTTGTTGGTTGTGGCTGCATCACGCTGAGCCCTTTTGTTTCCCTTTCTGGTCTCTTTTTTCCCTTTAAAATGTAAACAATGACTGTTTTCTGTTTAATATAGAAAATGCCGCAACACTGAGAAATCCCGCCCATCTCTGTTCATTTTGGACTTAAAAAGTCCTTAAATATGGCCTATTCATCTATTGGGTCCGCCCTTAGGGTCGCTATCGCAAGTCGCTAGTGGCTTGTCCTTGTTTTCCCTTTGTATTTGAAAATATGTTAAAAAACACTAAAATCCATGAAAAATTGGCTTTGGCGGACCTGAAATATTTTATATGTTCTATTCCTGAATCCTTTTGGGGCTGGGCCTTATCGCATCGACATCGCTCCTTAGTTCCCTTTGTATTTCGTTATATAATGAAAATACACAAAATACATTAAAAATGGCCTTTCCTACAGACCTAAAATCTTATGAAATATCATGTATATAACTGTCGGGTCCGGTTAATCGTGCCTATGTGAAACTTCGATAGCGAAAACCTGATGTCATGTGGGCTGTCGATCTGCGCGTTTGATCAACGGTTCACGTTTAATCGCCAATCGGTATCGCAAGTTCCGCTTGGTTTGCGTTGATACCCGCCGGTTTCCTCCGCCGATTGCGACTTGCCGATCCGATCGTCGGAGATCGCTGATCGGGGGTGTCTTCTGCCGATACTTAAGTTCTCTGTGTTGGCCGATTGCGATTTGTCGCTTAGATCTGGGCCGTTGATCGGCCGGATCTGACCACTGCTGTGCGTTGGACTGTGCATGCCTTCAATACATGGTTTTTCACTATTTTTTCAGTGTTTTAGCCTCCTGATAGTGTTTTTCCTCCCTTTTAAGGGCTCTCCTCCCGCGCTTGTTTCGATCTTTGGATGATTTTAAGTAAATTTTGAAGACCTCAAGAGCATATTTGGATCCATTGGCATGATTTTGCTAGCTTATGGAGACTTTAAAGAGCATACTTGGATCCATTTTTGGGCCATTTGCCATCAAGGCTAACACTGGCTCCTTCTGGGGATGAAAGCCTCTCTGTGAGGTTTCAAGAACTACAGAACAATGCCTTTCCTGTAAAACCAAAATTAAATCTTCATTCTAGTGTTCCATTGGGCATGGAGTCTATTTTCAACAAAATAAAAACTGGAAAAAACATATTTACAATATCAAGGCTTTACAGCCTTAAATAAAGTTTCAAAAACAACCCATTGACTGGGCTACCAAAAACATCTCCTCCTTCCAGATTGTGCAGAATGAAATTGTTGCTCATCTAAACTTGAGCAATGACAAGCGGTCCTATCCCTAAGGAGTAACGAAATATACCTTGGTTGCCCTTCTTTTCCTCCAACACATCCCATTTGAGAACCCAGTCACCAAACTGAAAATTATCCCATTTTACCTTTCTATCAAAGGTTTCTTTTTGTTGGTCAATGTGCATTTCAGCAAATTCATCAAAGACTTGTAAGAGCCTATTACTTTGATCATCCTCTTTAAAAACTTTCCAGCATTTGACATTGTCAGGCAGTGATGGTCTATATTTCACCTCATCTCTGTATGCTTTCAACCTTGGATGTTTTGCTTGGAAGGTTTTGTTCACCTGCTGACTGATAAGGTCTGCTTCGTACATTGCTGTGTTATTTGTGACCTGAAAAGTTAATATAAAAGGTAAATGAATGCATTTCTGTGTGGGGGACATAAGGACTACACCTGCCCCTGCAGCTTCTTTAGAGCAAGCTCCATCAAAGAACATGTCCCAAATTTGTGGGCCTTCTTCCTCTGTGATCTGGCAAACTGGGTTTTTAAGCTGCATGGAGGCCAGCTGAGATTCTTCAATCTGAAGAAAACAAGCTCCAAAATCAGTGTCAACAGCATAGATGGGATGATTAGTGGGATTCATTTCATCACTAATTATATAAGCCAACTGAGCCTCTTTGTATAATCTCCTGCTCTCACCTCCAAAAACTAGGACAGTAGCATAGGATAGATCATTTGCAATGTTCCACCTAATCTCTTGATCCAACCTCTGGAAAGCAGCATGTCAAACTTGGGGGGTACATCTGCTACCACAATATCCATCATCATGCTCTTCATGGGTAGCTGAGACAAAGTGATGGCTAGGTCCTTGATTAGTCCCAAGCATTCCACTTTTCTAGAGTCAAAAGAAAACAGGTCATGATAAGGCTTGGTAATGTCAAGACCCAATTTATCCATGACAGCCTTGTGCATTAGATTATGGCTGGCTCCAGTGTCCAGAAGGCAATTGTGAAGGATTTTATCATGAATAGATAGAGAAACATAGAATGATGGGGAGCTGTCTTCACAATTTTCAATCATTGGGCTGAGAATAACAACTGGTTGGTCATCTTGCATATTTACATAGTCAGTGGAGGCTTGGATGGCTTTAGACTCAAGGGCCTTGAGGATGGATCTTTTGAAGGACTCATTCTTCACTAGTTCAATCAGATGCATAGGTATTCTTAGCTTCTGAATTTCTGATTGAAAACTGAAAGGAGAAGGAGAGTTGTCAAGGCCTCTTACCTCGTGAGTTGGAGCTTTGAGGATGATGGGTTCAACTGCCGATTGCTTCTGCTTATTAGCTTGCTGTGCTGTAGGGACAACAACTCTTTGAATAGGAATTTCCTTGACATTATTCATCTTCGACCTCAGATTATATCTTTGTTGATCTTTAGTGTGTAGAACAGATTCACCGTCCCACACTTGGCTGATCTGGTCATTGAATAATGAATTTTCATAGGCAGCTAAGGTAAAAAAAAGGGGCACTGCTTTTGTCTTCCATACAATGGATCTCATCATCTTCATCAAACTGCTCCTCTTCCATGACTACATTTTGAAAAGGGGTTTTCACCCTTTGGTCTTCATTGGCATCTTTGCTTCTTTGCAAAATCTGCAACTGTTCATTAGCTCTTGTATATGGATTTGGATTTCTAGGAACAAAGGTATTAAGAACCCTTCCTTTCCTGGGGTACTGCTCAACCTTTAATTTGGAGATCTCAGAGGCTAATGACTCAATCATTTTGGTCATTTTATCTATCTTGGGATTTGAAGATGATGAAGACTCATCCCTCTATCTTCTTTTATCAATATTTCCCTTGAGCTTCTCAGCAGCCATGATGTTTGATTCTACTTCCAAGGCTGCATCTTGCATATCAACCAAAGTAGCACATCACCTCTCCCTCAACAGTAGACAGAAGTCAGAATCAAAAGCACTGGCATAGGTGAGTTTAGCAGAGGTAGTGGTGGGTTTTACTTCAGTTGCTATCTTGTTGTACATGCAGTTAAACCTCTTATTAAAATCAGACAACAACTCACCATCTTCCCTCTTTAAGTTCCCAAACTCAGTGTGGTAGTAGAGGAGATCCTTCTTATTCCTCCAATGCTTTAGAAATGCATCATCTAAAGCCTCAATATCTACTATAGATCTTGGGGTCAGTTCTTTGAACCATTTTCTAGCCTCTCCATCTAGGCTCTGGACAAAGACTCTCATCCAGACATCATCTTCACTAATGTCCAGGTTATCAACATAGTTATAGAATGATTCAAGATGTTCTTCAGCTGTAACACCTTCAGCCCCAGTGAACTTAGGCATATACTTCTGATATTCTCCAAGAGGCATGGCATTCAAAGGAGTGGGCAATACTAGAGGCCCATACCTAGCAACTATGGTTCTTTCCATTTTGGTGGGTGCTTGTGGTCCTGCCATAGCTGTGGTAGCTATAAGGGTACTGGCAGTCTGAATGATAGAGGGCTGAGGAGTGACTAACAAGACTAAAGGAGTATGATGGATAGGAGGTGAGGTTTCCTTTGGGCTTGCAACAAAAGGAGAACCCAAAGAATAAAGAGCTTTATGAATCTCTGAGAGTTTTTCTTCATTGCTAGTATTAGATGCTATACTCTCAACATGTATTTGTTCTATTGCAGGATTTTCTTAAAGAGATATAGAATATTGTTTAGATTTACCTGAACCTAATGCTCCTTCTTGCAATACCTTTCTTTCCTTGATGATTTTTTCAGGGTCAGGTACTGGGTTAGCTTGTGGCTTTTGAGGATTTCTCTGAGTATTCCACATAAATTGAGCCAGAACTATGAAGTGGAGTCGCCAAAAGGTTTGTCCTTTAGTGGAGTCGCCAGATAGATGATTACAACCAAAAAAGTGCCCAAACTTTGTTTATCATCAAAGTTGGATCTGTGTTGTCTCCCAGGGAAGCTGAGCTTCAGTCTCCTCTCCCCGGTAATGACGCCAATTATGTAACCACTCCAGGAAACTCTCCTAGGGTGCAGCTCAGAGATCGCTGGTAGCATATAATCTTCAATATTTTTCTTTTAACTATTGGAATGAAAGATGGTTGCAGCTCGGAGATGCCTTACTCCTTACCAAGATTTAGCAAATATTTCACCTCCATAGACTCCATCATCCCAAGGACTAGACATTGGCCTTGTCATTTTGGTGATCACACACAAATTTAACCTTAAACCTCAACTTCGCTCTTCTTTTCTGATTTTCGGCCCCTTTAGGGTCAAGCTGCTCTCTAGGGCTAAGGTGTGAATTGACCTAGAGAGGAACTTTAACCTTGTAGAAGGATTCAAAAATAGGAATCTTGATATCTCAAAATCAACTCCCTTTAGTGGCCAATCTATCCATTTCAAGACTGATTTCGCTTGCCATAGAAAACCCTTGTTTTCCCTAGGCTTCAACTTAGGGGCCTGTTGAAGGTTTCTTGGTCCATTTGATTGCTAGTATTCATTATTGGGAAACCTTGGCCTTATGATTTTAGGCTAGTCCATTTGGCTTGCTATCTCTCGAGCCCTAAATCAATTGTGTGCTAATGAGGCCTTGTTAGAGGATGCAAGTTGCCCTTTCTTTGTTTGATTGAGCCTTGTACTTTAGAAGAGCCATCCTCTATAAGCCTCTCTAGCCACCTTGATCCTTGACCTAGCACACCTATCAGAGGTCACTTATCTAAAGGGAAGCCTCCCATTGGTGAAATTCCATAAAGAGCAGGAGGTAGTGGTTGTGGTGACGGTGGGCCACACCTCATTGTTGTCCCTTAGTCGAGTTTTTGCCTTGTAGGTTACGCTCTACAAGACTTGCTAGATTTTGAGGCAATAGGGCCTAAGAATTGTCACTTCCCTTAAGGTTTGGAAGAACCTAATAGGGTTGAACATTAACCACCCCTACCAAGGGAGAAAACACCTTTGCGAGGACTTGGTATTGATATTGGAAGGTGATCTTTGTTTGAAGTATTAATTTTCCCTTAACATTCAAGTTTGGTACACATAGATGCATTATTGATCATAGTTTATGATGGATGGTTGCTTTCACTAGAATCCATGTTGTTTTTATCAGGTGATTCACAACAACCTAGGCCTTTAGGTTACCCACTCCACAAGTACTTAGGCCTTTCAGAGAGGTACATGGCCTTAACAGATGCAACGTTGAGAGATTGGAGCCTCTTGATAGCATGAGCAGATGTTACATGTCCCAGAGTACCTTCAAGACCCAGGACATGGCCAACTTTGACCTAGCTTTGAGTATTCTTCATGATGAGACCACTGGACCTAGTATGCGCCAAGGTTGGCCTTGACACAACTTGTTGGGTAGGTTCAAAGCTTAGATGAGGATAATCTCCCATTGAGAGACTGGGGAGGGCTTGTTGCACTAGAGGAAGCCCTAATGCTGGAAGGAAGGAGGCCTTATTTGATAGTTGGAAACCCATGTTGACCACTTGATGGCACCACAATTGCACTTGGGACCGAGAAGGATGATTTGAGGACTATCCCTCAAATTTTGGATCATCCAGGCATCTTCACACATTTTGACACCTCAACACTCCTTGCCATGGCATTTGGAGCCCTAATAGGCCATGATGTTAGCATTTAGAGAGGCTATGACTCACATGTGTGGGAAAATTATGTTTATTTTGTCATTGGCTAGTGAGTTGGCTTGTAACCCAACTCTATTTTATGTCAAACTTGTTATTAGGGCCTTCTTTAGGCTAATTTTTTTTGAGATAAGCCTTATATAAGTAGAGGATACTCTCTTTTCATTTGGATCATCACTTGTGGATTAATTCAACCCTCTTAGAGATATCGATTGAGCTGAAATTTGTCTTGTATCTTGTGGAGATGTGGTTTATTTTGAATTTTTGCTAATGGAGCTATACTTTGGTATTGGAGATGTCATTTTGAAGCAATAAAGGATTTGGTCATGCATTCTATCTTGTAAATGTTCTTGGTAGTTGATATATCTTTATATTTTGTGGTTATTAGATGGAAGGGTTATTGCCTACAGTTTTATGTGCTAGTTATTATTGAAGATTTTTTTATGGAATCTTAGTAATGGTATTGTATGCATTACCCGTTGTAGAATTTGTGTGACAATTCCATGAGTGAATCTTTCAACTAGCTCTCCTCATTGACTTTGCTCCCTCATAAAATGATAGCTAGGGTTTGGAACTAGGGTTTCATATTCCCTTAGTCCCTGATAGGGTTTAGTATTTTTTCATAAGTAGAGCTCCCTTAGATTACATCACCCAAGGTTAAGGCACTAGCCTTATTCAGAGTGTTGATCACACCAAAAAATATCATTCATTTACACTTCTTCCCCAACCCTGATTTTCAAGCTTCTTAAGGAAAGCCGCTAGCTAGGGTTAGGGATTTATTTCAACCAGGGTTGATTGCATTGCCTTGTGGAGGGATTCAACACTTGGTTGTAAGGTTCTTTCCTCAAAATCAACTTTTACTTTTGGCTAATTTCTCCATTTTAGGGCCGATGTCCTTTGCCCCAGGTAAAATTTTCCTAGCAATGCCCTAGTTTAACCCTAGTCATCAACTTGGAGCTTGTTGAAGGCTTGTTGTGTCATAAATTGATTATGTACATCTATTCCAAGCCTTTTCTTGGCCTTGTGATCCTACATAAGCTTATTGACCTCACCTACTCATATATTGTAGGTCACTTTGTGCCCTAATTAGGCCTTTTGGAGAATGTGTGTTTCCTTGTTGTGCTAGCTAAGCCTTATCCTTAAGTGGAGTATCTCTCCTTGGCTTGTTTTAGTCACATTTACCCTTGTTTGACTTGATATATTCTTTAGGTTACCTAATATAGGGAAGCCTCCGTTGTGGTGAAAGTCCACCAAAGTGTAGGATGTAGTGGTTGTGGTGACAGAGGGCCACACCTCATAGTGTTGTCACTTAGTTTTGCCTTGTTGGTTCCCCTCACAAGCCTTGCTAGATTTTGAGGCAACAGGATGTTCACCAAGCCTATCTTGAATGATGTCTTGTGGAATAGTTTGCTTATAATGTTATCATGCATTGTAGCAAAAGTGATTTGACTCTCTCAACATTGGCCTTGTATTTAGGGCGATCAATAAAACACCATGGAACCACAATATTGGGTCAACCATGGTGAAAAGAGAGGATGGAGGGAATGGATTTGGCTCTTGGTTATTGAGGGCAATTGAGAACTTTGGGGGAAGGTGAGGCAAGAGGATAAAAGAGTCATTTTATTTAGGAATTTACAAGGTAAGTTCCTCAGATAGAACACCAGAGGACACCGCTCACAAACAGGTCATAGATCAATACACCAGTATTCTTGACGTGGTTAAAACCCTCAAAGAGAGAAACAGTCCACGACCTGAGCCAACACGGCCACTTCAAGGAATTTATTAATAAAATATGAAAATTTACATAAGCTTCTCTCATGAACGGTCACCTTACAAATGACCCTCCATGCTCTTTAAATAGAGATCATGGACCAATCGAGTGTTAAGCCATAGATCAAGTGTTGGTAATACTGAGGAGAGAATGAACCGTCAGATCACTTCATGTCTAGAACATATCGTGACCGTCGGATTGTAAGTTACATAAGTACATAGTAAAAAAACACACTTTACCTAACTCTATACTAAACCAAGTTATACTTAACCATTTCCTATGTGTCGGAATATCCTAACATTCCCCCTTAAGAGCAACTTGGGATAGGATTGAAGGATGTACAAATATGACACAATAGGAGAAGGAAGGAGGCATTAGAGCCTATCACCCCTTAGTGACAACTTCATGAACTCCAACCATAAATCAAAGTTTACTAAACTTCGCCTTTGTGAGAGCCTTTGTAAAGATGTTTGCAACTTGATCATCTGTTGAACAATATTGCACTTCAAGAACATGGTCATGAATGACCTTTCTGATGAAGTGCATGTGTAGTTCAATGTGTTTGTTGCGCTCATGTTGGACTGAATCTTGCATAGTTGAATGGCACTTTGATTATCACACCAAAGTGTAGTCGGATGCTGTTGCTGAAAGCCAAACTCTGACAGGATCTGACGAAGCCACGAGGCTTCTTACTAGCTTCTATGATGCTACGATACTCTGATTATGCTGAAGAAAGAGAAATGGCACTTTGTTTCTTGCAAGCCCATGTAATAGGTCCAAAACCAAGAGTGAAGACATAACCTGCAGTAGACTTCCAATCATAAGGGTCACCAGCCCAATCAGAATCAGTGAAACCAACCAATAGAGGAGATGCTTCTGCATTGTAATGAATCCCAAATTGAACTGTACTCGAACATAACGAAATATTCTTTTAACTGCTTTCTAATGAATTTCATGTGGGTTTTGCATAAACCGAGCAATAAGGCCAACAACAAAGGAAAGGTCAAGATGAGTATGGGTCAGATACAAAAGTTTTCCGACAAGCTGACGGTATAAGGTAGCATCAACTTCAGGGGAAGGACAAGTGACTGAAAGTTTGGCTCCAGGCCGAAAGGGAGAAGGGGCTGGCTTACAGTCTTCCATGTGAAAGTGTCGTAGAAAATCACATGCATACTTGGATTGGGAAAGGGAAATACCTTCTTTGGATTGCAAGACTTGAAGACCAAGAAAATAATGCAAGTGTCCTAAGTCTATCATTTCAAACTGCTTTTTAAGGCTGGACTTCACATGGTTTATAAGCTTGGGATCACTACCAGTAAGGATAAGGTCATCAACATAAAGAACAAGATTGATAAGAGACTTATCCACTTGCTTGGTGTAACAGTATTGTCAGAATGACACATAGAAAAGCCAGTATCTAAAAGAAAGCTATCCATTTTGGCATACCAAGTTCGTGGGGCTTGCTTGAGACCATAAAGGGATTTCTTAAGACGACATACAAGGTTGGAGTCTGTTTGTATAAAGCCATGAGGTTGTTCCATATCGATTTCTTCATGCAAGTCCCCATGCAAGAAGGCAGATTTAACATCCATTTGATGGACTTACCATTTGAAAGAGGCAGCAAGGGAAAGAACAAGGCAGATAGAGTTCATTTTGGCAATAGGGGAGAAGGTTTCAGTATAGTCAATGCCTTCAACTTGTGAAAAACCCTTAGCAACAAGACGAGCTTTATGTTTATCAACTTTTCCATCTGGTCCAAACTTGGTTCTGTAAACCCATTTGCATCTAACAAGTCTTTGTCCCTTTGGAAGAGGAACAAGGTCCCATGTATCATTTGCCAATAATGAACGGTATTCTTCATTCATAGTTGTGTTCTAATTTGGATGGCTTGAAGCTTATGCAAAGGTGTCAGGATCACAATTCGCTGAAGCTTGAGCCAGTAAAAAAGAGGCTCTATTGAATTGAGAACGTGTACGTCACTTATCTGTAGGATCACCTGCTGCATCTCGAGTAGCACAGACACATTTTGGAAGCTAAGGAGATGAAGGAGGAGCCTGAGAAGGTGGGGGAGGATTGTCATCCTTGCTGTCATCATCTAAAGAAGAAATATTTTCAGAAGTAAAAGGGATAGAGAGAGGTGGCACATCCGCCGAACTAGGCTCATAGGCCGATATATTTTCAGCGAAATTTACATCTCTTCTAATGATAACATTTTTGGACTTAAGTGGAATAAGTCTATATCCTTTGACATCTTCAGAATATCCAACAAAAAGGCATTTTTCACTCTTAGGTTCTAAAGCTTTATGTTTCTCATCTCAAATATGGGCCGATGCTTTACTTCCAAAGACACGAAAGTGACTTACATCTGGTGTAATTGAGCTCCATGCTTTTTTAGGAGTGATATTCTTTAAAACCTTAGTAGGAGTGCGATTTACTATGTAATTTGCACAGTTAATTGCTTTAGCCCAAAAATTAAGACTAAGTCTTTTAGATTGAAGCATACAATTAGCCATTTCCTTTAGGGTGCGATTCTTCCTTTTAGCTACACCATTTTGTTGTGGAGTGTATGGAATCGCATGTTGCATTTGAATTCCATGCTCAGTGCAAAAGTTGAGGAATTTGTTGTTAACATATTCTCCGCCATTATCAGATCTTAGCTTAAGAATTTGATGTCCAGATTGTTTTTCAACAAAGGCCTTAAACGCCAAGAACATATTAAATACTTCACTCTTGAGTCTTAAGAAGTATACCCAAGTGCGTCTAGAGAAATCATCAATGGAAGTTAAGAAATAGTTGTAGCCAGAAAATGAAAATATTGGAAGTGGACCACATAAATCACTATGCACAAGATGTAAAGGGGTTGAGGCGTGCCAAGAGGCACGTTTTTCAAAACTATCTTGATGATATTTTCCAAGTACACATCTGGAACAAACATCATCTCTGCAGGATACCATAGGAAGACCTGTCACCATATTTTCTTTACATAGATTTTGAAGGGAGCGATAGTTTAAGTGACCAATTGCTCATGCCAAGGTTTGCTCGCTTCATCATTATGAGCAACAAATATCGAGGGAAGAGTTGATGACCCAAAGTTGTTAAACTTATACAACCTTGTAGAATCATCAACAATGCCAGTAGCTAAAATTTGTTTATGATCTCTTAGGTCCTTAATTACAACATCATGAGGTGAAAATTCAATGGTTTTACCTTCACGTCAATGAGTTATCTGATATACAGATAAAAGGTTGCAGGATAAGGTTGGAACACATAATACATCATTAAATTGACCATTGTCTAGAGGAATAGTTCCAATCCCTACAACACTAAGAGATCTATCATCACCAACAAATATATCTTTGGTGTTACAATCATTTAAAGAAGAAAACATGGCTTTGTTTTTGTGCATGTGATAAGAAGCTCCAAAATCAATGAGCCACTCATGAGAATGAGAAGAAGAAGATACATTTAGTGCATAACCAGACTGAGATGCTTGACAACCACATGCAGAAAGTGCTATTCTTGAAGATGAAGTTGAAGTTGAAGAATGCTCCAAATGGATGTTATGCTTCTTCATTGCTGCTTCCCAGGTTTCCATCTTCTTAAAGCATTTGGATTATAAGTGGCCATCTTGATTACAAAAGTTGCAATGTCTATCAGTCTTCTTCCCTTTGTTTTTATTTGCCTTATCATTTTGTTGAA
>APFE030884903.1:310677-356719 GCA_000404065.3 Pinus taeda
TTCTTCCCTTTGTTTTTATTTGCCTTATCATTTTGTTGAATTGATTTTTCATTTTGAGACTGAAATTGCTTAGGACCCTTGTTTGGTTTAGGACCATTCTTTTTAGGATACTGCTTCTTAGGATTCTTTGAATTTGTTTGCTGTTGGGCGGCTAAGGCTTTTTTAGAAGAGTTTTCAAGATTAAGAAGACCAAGATGTAAGAGTTTTTCTTGTTTTCTTAATCACAAAAGGCATCAAAAGAGGGGGACTTGTAGTTTTGTCCTTGAGAAATAAATGCTTCTTTAGTAGAATGGAATGTGGAAACAAACATAGAGTATGCTGGTCCCAACTTAGTAAGAATGGAATAAATAAGGCTACCGTCTTCTTTCTTAACCTTAACACCTTCCAAGAGGAGTCTAAGGCTCTTGAACTTGGATAAGAAATCTTCAATGCAAGAAAAATTATTGGGGTCCAATGTAAGCAACTCATTTTCAAGTTGATGGGCTCTAAGTTCATTTTTTATTCCAAAAACTTTAGTAATCTGCTTCATTGCTTCATCGGGAGTATCAAGTTCAGCAATATGGAATCTAAGATTGGGAGAAATAGACATCCCTATCAACCCACGTGTTTGATCTTGCCTATTTTCCCATTTGGCTGTCTTTTCTTTATCTTTAGGTTTAGTTTCTTGGCCTGAGGTTATTCTGTAAAGACCTTTACTTCTAAGTAAATTTACAATGTAGGACCACCATTGGAAATAGTTGGTGTTGTCAAGAATAACTTGGCATGGACTGTCCATTTTAATAGAAACTGAAGCTGTAGATGTTGAAACTAAGTGTTCCAGTGGAAAGATCTCGAAAAATTAGGCCGATTAAAAAAAAAAACGGCACTGAACACAACATCCGGATGAAGAAGTTATGGCTTTTTGAAGAAAAGTTTTTGAAAATGCCGACGAAGTGCGTGAATGTGCGGAAGTGAATGATAATGTTATATTTAAACCTCCCCCCCCCATTTCCAAATTTAATCTAATTATCTCACTTTAAAAAGGATTTTATGTGACTCGCTTTTATAAATAAGTGAAAGTCATTTTTACAATGATATACTTTATGAGCTACTCACTAAATTGTAACTTAAATAAAAGATAAAGAGACTTTAGAACTATAAGTGACTCACTTTTTATAATGGGCGAGAACACTTTTACATAAGTAACTTTAAAACATAAGTTACATGTGCTTTTTGAAAAAGTAACTCAATAAAAAGAAAGACTTGAACCCAAGACCTCTATTATCGTAAAGTAACTTTGGACCAAGTGAGCTAGTTTAAAAGGTTAATAATTTTTGGAAAAGAGGAAGGGTTTTTTTTTTTCGAAGTCACTGAAGCTTTAAGGTGCATGCTTACTTGAAAAAGCTCTTTTTGCCTACAAAACAAAAAACAACACAACCCAACACGAACATGCAAAAAAAATGAAACCTTATGGCTCGAAGTTAGCTTTCGTTGGAAACTAAATATTTCCCTCAATGTTTTTGATTTTCCGAGATCACATTACGGCACGACGGAAAAAAACATACAAATGAGTAAAATCCTTCATTTCTGTTTCTGATTTGCCCAGATCGCACAGAGTCGCAGGGCAAAGAGCATACACAAAAATGAAAGGTATAGATCTGGTAATAAAAAACAAAGAGCTAAATAAACCGAAATAAACAAAGAGATGAATAACTAGAACTGCAAAAAAAATTGTATACCTCCAGATCTTAAAAATGACGTAGCTAGGGCTACCAGAAATCTTTTCGCGTGAAACGAAAGGGGTTCCTCACTGGAACAAATGCTCCTAACACAATCAAGCAGTCCTCTCGGCCCGAAACCAGTCAGAAACAGTAGATCTAGGAAACGACAATCAGATGTAGTTGTACCGACTTCGGATTTGGATCACCAATGGATGCGGCCCTCAAATAGTTCAGATACCATGTAGGAATCTACAGGGTGAGTTCCTCAGAGAGAACACCAAAGGACACCGCTCACAAATATATCACAGATCAATACACCAATATAATTGACGTGGTTAAAACCCTCAAAGAGGGAAACAATCCACAGCCACTTCAGGGAATTTATTAATAAAAGAAAGAAAATTTACATAAACTTTTCTCATGAATGATCACCTTACAAATGACCCTCCATGCTCTTTAAATAGATATCATGTACCAATCGGGCGTTAAGCCACAGATCAAGTGTCGATAATACTGAGGAGAGAATGAACCATCAGATCACTTCATGTTTAGAACATATCGTGACCATCAGATTCAAAGTTACAATTTTACATAGTAAAGAAACGCACTTTACCTAACTTCACACTAGACCAAGTTATACTTAACTATTTCCTGTGTCGGAATATCCTAACATCCCCCCTTAAGAACAACTTGGGATAAGATTGGAGGATGTACAAATATGACACAATAGGAGAAGGAAGAAGGCATTAGAACCTATTAGATAGCGAAATAATTCCCAAGAGCTAGAGATACCCGCTAGATCCATTGAATTAAGTTGTTTCTCTAAAGCTAATAACCAATGCAAGGTACTTGTGCAATAAGTTATTCCACCATTGGCTAAAAACATAACAACTCTTGAAAATTTTATTCGGTAGAGCATTAGAGAATAGCACCCAAAAAAATATTACTACAATGAACCCCAAAGACTTTTGCTTTATTATTCTAGAGAAAAAGTATTATAGACAAAGAGTTTCCAGAGCTAATTACACCGTCCAAAGATGTTTACAATGAGGATCCTTAGGCTCAATTTATAGAAAATGAGAGATCTAGATTCCCCTCCAAGTGGAAAACAGTTGGGTCCAAGGAAGTGCACAAATTTGACTTAATCCCAAAGAATAACAGCTAGTTGATGCTTGACCCATGCCAAAATTTAATCTTGCCTCGTTTTGGAAAAAGAAATTCGAATTTGTTAAAGAAGGCTTTGATCCCAATACAAAAAATATTATTTTCAATTTTTTTTCTCCTTGAAAAACCCCTAGCAATTAACCACCATGGTCCAAAAGTTTGTTTTTTCTTAAAAAAAACAAATTTTTCCTTTGATAGAGGGTCTCAAAAATATTTTCCAATTTCTTTCCTCGAAATCCCCTCATTCAATTTAACCACTTGGACCAAAAAATCGATTTTCCTTTAGAAAATATTTTTTCTGGTCCAAGGAATTTTTTGTGGGATATTTTTGCCTTGGAAATGAGTTATTCAAATTTAATCTTCCTTAAGAAAGTCCTCTTTCTCCAAAAATCCGTTTTTCGACATAAAGAGAATCTTATTTCCTCTCATTTTCAATTTTTTGACCATTTTCTAACTAATTTTTTGCCAGCAAAAAAAATAAAAAAAATTGAGGGGGGTAGACATGATTTGAACCCTCAAAAAGTGTCTGAATAGAATGTGGAGGTGTAGAGGTTCTAATTATAAGTATTCTACCCCCTCAACTTCTATAAACATTACATTTTACAATTTACATCAAAATAATTATTAAAATCCCGACCAATGGGAAATTTTAATAATTAAAATTAGACACTTAGACTTTACCAAATTCTGCGAGACTCAAGACATAATCTAGCATGATAATTTACATCGACTCTATACACTAGGACTCACCTAAGACATCACCATCGAGCCCCACTCTAGTTTTGGGGCATGTTTGGGAGAAAAACTCTGCTAATTATTTGATGTTTAGGAGAAACACAGATAATTAGTAGAGGTTAAAAATTCCCTAGAGTGGGACCCTTTGCTGAAAATCTTAAGCTTACCTAGGTGTTTTACATGGCTTTATAGACATACTAGAATCATTTTTACAATGGCCACACAGGGCTGCAGATCTCGGATTACAATTTTGACAAAACTGCTGAAAGATGCTGATGATATCTGGATGTCTGACTGTTCGAGCATGATGGAATGCTTTGAAAAATGTGTACTGCTATAGGGTAGTTGACACGGAGTGGTCAACACATCCCTAAGTGGGCTTCTAAGTGGGTGTGGTTTGCTACCAGGGGCTACCCTGGTTCCAATTCTTGGCATCACTACATTCTGAGGAAATGTTACGAAGAATGGCTCATTACATATTTCTGTCCTGAAATCCTGCAAGCTTGAAAAGTTAGAACTGTCAAGTCTGTGGAATTATGGATGGGACATGAAATTCTATTTTCCTCATATGATCTCTGATGAGGATGGAAGCCCTCTCAAACATCCTGGAACTATTAATGATATTTGCGAATTGAAATGAAAGGGTGAAAAGGGAACATAAAGGAAAAAAAAAGGTTTTTATATTATCATTTGTTTTCCTACCAGGGCTCAAACTGTTCAGGGGAGTTTCAGTGTGTTTGGTGAGTTTCCATGAGCTTGGGTGAGTTTCAGGCTTTCAGCCAAGTCTAGGGTTTAGGCAAGTTTTCCCAGAGGTTTCAAGTGAGAACCCATTTAAGATTCATGAGTCCCTTCTGAATTTCACAATACTGGTTTGCATATTACAAAGCATTTTTCATACAGGGTATTTTTAAGTTCTTAAAAGAGGATGTACAGAGATTTATTTCTGGAAATGTCATTTTTCAATTATTTCAACTGAATAACTGTAAGCCCTATGCAAATCTCACTCATAGCTTTTGATGGTGCCTTTTGCCTTTGGTAATGCAATAATTCAGAAAAAAGGCCGTAGACGAAGAAATGGTGAGACTGCAAGAATTTCTGTCACATCACAACAAAACTCCAGGTATGAGATGCACTTTTCTTTTTATCTAGATTCATAGCTTTATTGGTAAAACTGAGGATGCATAAGGAAAAAAATAGTATTATTCTATTGACATCTAATTTTGGGTGCTGCTGCCTCACCTTATGGATGCCAGAAGTACTTACTGCATTGTTTTTTCCTTCTATATTTTTGAAAATGAAAAGTATAGTACATTATGATTCAATAATACAGTCTTGGTCTCTGCAGATTTCATTTTTCATCTCTTGATCTAGCTGGTCCAGTACATTCCCCTGGGAACCTATTAAATACTTGTAATCAGACATTGAGTACAAAACAGGTGAGTGGACCATCTTTTCTAATTGAAGTGGTGGGAAGAAAATGTATCAAGGGTTCCATATGTGCCCAGTGCATACTCACACGATCCCTTGTCACCTTGTCAGCACTGGGAGAATGAAGAAATGGTTCATGAACGTATGGGTTCTGTTCCAACATTTCAGTCGTTGAAGATCAGTGCCAAGGATATAGAGGCTGAGAGAATGACCTTAAACATCATGCAAACTGAGCAAAAATCTGTATTAGTTAATGGAGAAAAGAAAAGAGAAGTCGAAGATGATTTGAATCAGGTAGATGATATAGGAAGTGAAGTGGACAATTTCATGGATGCTCGTACTAGCATGGAATCAGAAATAGAAACAGACTCTGAGTGTCAGATTAATCAGGAGGTTGATTCTGACATAAATTTTGAGCATAGAGAAACTGGACCCCATACACACAAGAAATTACAAAAACAGCCTGCTGAATCTTCGGTTCTCGATGTTCAATCTTCTACTTGCTTTAGTGAGTTGTCCAATGATTCTTCAGAAGTAAATGCTTGTATACAGATTTATAATGTCAAATGTGCTGATAGTTTTGCAAATGTGACATCATGCACAGCCTCACAAGATAGCTTTGAAAATCAGGAGCCGTCCTCAAATCTCGTTTCTGTTGATGAATCTACAAAGTTTAGAGAAGAGAAATCAACTACTGATCTTGACAGTGGTAATGAAGTTACACACTGTCTATACTCTTGTGGTGGGAATAATGTCCAGAAGACTGATTCCTCCAATGTTGAAGCACAGAGTGATCATATCAGTCTCACATCAATTGCTACTCCTGCAGATTTTGTGCTTGCTCCAGACGCTGATTTCATTCAGACAGGTGATGCTGTTCTCAACCGCTCGCCTTCTTTTGCATTCTCAAATTTGGAGCAACCTTCAGGTCTTGCTTCTATCCACGTGGCTACAGAATCTGGAGGGATTGAATCAGCTGTTAGTCTAGACAGTAGTACTCATTGTGAAAATGTTGCAAATATATCTTCCCAAAGTGGTAATATTGCCCAGACAGGTCCTGCCTCCACTGTGGAAGCATTGAGTGACAATTTTGATGTTACGTCAGTTACTAATGCTGCAGATGTTTTGTCTGCAAGCAGTGGTCCTGTTCAGGCATATGATACTGTGCTGGACCGTTCATCCTCTTTTGCATTCTCCAATTTTGAATTGTCTGATGTTTCTCGTAATGCTACAACTTCTGGCCGATTTGACAGTGCAGATGCATTGTTTCGATTTGTTACTCCTGAATTGTCCATTATGTATGGTGATGTAAAATTTGAATTGCCAATTCTAACAGAAAAACTTCTTGCCACAACTGAGGCATCTGCAGGGGTAACTGATGATAAGTTAGAAACATTCTCTTCTGACAGTGAAAGATTTGACAAGTCACACCTGTCTATCAAATCTAGAGATTTTAACGAAATGATGTCAACATCAGCTTCTGATCATTCTGAGTTTGCTTCTGGCAGCCTTGATGTTCCAAAGCAAAATGAATTGAAAATTAGTGATGAAATGGAACATCTTTTCCCTTTGATATCTTCAGACTCAAAAAAAGTTGAACTAGCAGCTGTGTCTGATGCTTCTGAGTTAGCTTCTGGTTTTGATGATGCACTGATGCAAGATGAGAGTTCATGCGTTGATTTAGATGCTGATTATGCAGAAAGTGAAATGCCAGGTGACTCTGATTGTTGTGACAAGGAATTTTCTGAACATGAAAATCCATCTTTGACTTCAGCTATATCCATCTCTGCACAATTGAAGGTTGGGGCTCTATACAATGAATCTCCTGCCAGAAACTTAGATTGCAAACCTTTTATCCAGTCATGTGCAGACCTGCCCTCAGATTCAACATATGCTGAAGTGCATAGATCTGGTATGGATATTGAACCAATCAACGAACTTATAGATGCTGTTATACTTTCTGGAGATGCACTTGGATTAAAATCAGTTCAGATGAACAAAAAGGCAGCAGATCCTAGACAGGTAGAATTGCCTCCGGACTTGCAGAATGTTCAAGTGCCTGTAGGTTATGTGGGTAATTCATTACCTGAAACTCCAAGTAAACAAATTTCTGGTGATGTGTTGGGAGAACAGTTAATTTATTGGTCTGACAGCTCAAAAGGTGTTGGGATCACCCTTGAAGAAGATTTGAATCCTGACATTTTCATGAAAGGGATTCCTATTGATTTGGTTCAAGCTGAGCTTGCTAGTGGTATGCATGTTGATTCACCTTCTGATTCAGTCTCGTCAGCCAATGATTGCAATGAACAGCTTGATGAATTCAGTAAAGATGAAATTGAAGTTTTTCTCAATGCAGAGTATGTTGTTCATGATACCACATCCCCTGTTGACTTCCTCCATTCTAGATCCTCTGAAGAATCTGTTGATGTTGGATCACACACTTTTTCTGATACTCAGACAAAGACAGAACTCCTTGGTGAAGACCATGGTACAATATTCCATGACGTGCCTACTGCAAGCTCTGTTGATCATACACTTGATGTTAATCCTGTCCACATGGAGGTAGTGTCTAAACCTTTCGGTACCGATTTACCAATCAATCTTGCTGATGAACCACATGGTATTTATTCAAGGGAAGGCTTACTCTTGAGTTTTGGTGATGTTAGTGCAAATGCTTATGAGCTGTCATCTCCTCTCGAGGAGGATATAAAGATTTCCTCTTCTCAGTTTGCCCTAGGAACATGTCCTACTATGCTCTCTGCCAATGACAATTATCATCCAGAAGTTGTGAATCTTGAAAAGAGTCTTCTTGTGAGCAAAATCACCAATCTGGTATCTTCATTCCATGTGTTAACAGAACATTCAAGTTCAGTCTCAAGGGGAGTTGAGGAAAAGAGCATCACTGACTGTGTTTCTCTGTCATCAAATAATCTGGAGGAATCCTCTCAGATTGTTGTCGATGAAATGCAGTTCTCAAAACTAATAGATAGAGATGATGGTTCTGAATGTGCACAAGAAAAGAGCTTTGCTCAACATTCAGGTACCAGCAATTCTGTAGAAATTGTTTCCGAATCTGCTGTATTCTCTGGGACTATGAATAGGGGTATTGGTTCTCCACGAGTTCCATCAAATTCTGCATCAACAAACTCATCGGGTGCAAGCACACCCAGGGATTCAATCCTACAAAGACTTGATTATTGCAGTGTGGAGGAAGTATATAGCGGTACCCCTGTTGGACTATCTCCAGGGTCTTCCATATCTACTGCACTCCCTTTCTCCAACTCTCTTGGAAACAGTTCTCATGATATGCATCTTATTGCGACAAGTCAGTCCATGGATATAGAGTCTGAGCTCTTAGTTTCAAGCTCTCTAAGTGCAGAGCCTAGATTTCAAAGAAGAAATTCACAGGAGACACCATTGCCACCTCCACTTCCTCCTTTAAATTGGTGGATAACAAAGCCTCGAGAAGGATCCTTACAATATGCCAAATTGGTTGAATCTCCAGCTCCCCCTGTACTGCCTCCTCTTTTATCAAAGCATAGCAGACCTGCAGAGGATCCACAATCTTGGAAGATGTCTCTTGAACGGAATGATTCACTTATAAGAGCCATTGCTTCATATGACAAAAGCATGGTATTTCTGTTTTTTCTATACCATTCCTTTTCTTGGGTGTGTAAATTCTCAAATTCCTGTCCTTTTTTTCTAGAAGCTTGCCAGATTACATCTTATGGGCAGGGATTGAATGTTTTGTGCAGCTAAGGAAAGTTGTACGAAAAACGCAATCATTAAAAGCCAAACCGTTAAGTGAGAGAGAGGAGTTACTACACCAAATAAGGACTCGGGTTGGTAGCTAAACCCATTACTGCACCCTTTTGGCTTCTTAACACTTCTAAACATCTCATTCTTATTCCATCTGGCAGTTTGATTAAACTTCTTAGCTTTTATAACTTTGTAGATGTGTCAAATATGTCCTTACGGTTCTTAAGATTGTATGTTTAACCTGATAAGCTAGTTGATTTTTGTGAACAGTGTTAATTTTGTCTGGCATATGGTGGAATTTTTTTTTTTTCAGTCTTTCAGCTTGAGACCGACGGCTGTTAAAAAGCAAGAAGCTACGAAACCAGCAACAAATATTAATGTTACTGCTATTCTCGAAAAGGCTAGTGCTATTCGGCAGGCATGACATCCAACTTGACTATGTTCCCTATTTATTGGATTCTCTAGGTCGTAATAAGAATCCAGCGGGTTGATGTACTTTCTGTCTTATGAAATTGATTTTGCAATTGCAGGCTTTTATGGGAAGTGAAGATGACGAAGATGATGATTGGAGTGATTCTTAATCCATGGTATTCATGACGCTGCTTGCACAATGGTTATATATGAATTATATTGCAAACCATTGTGGAGGAAGAAAAACCCGCACCTCCCCTCTTTTAAGCTAAAAATCTAAAATTTACATATATCTTTTTGAATCAATTCATCCAACCTTATCCTCTCGTCATCCGCGGCGTCATTTCTTAAATTGACAATAGATGAGAAATACATTGAAAAGAAAATAGCAAGGAAAAGGAATTGGACACGCAAATATGGCATGAAAATGAATATATTTTTATATTAAAAGAAGTCCATGTCCTTTTGAACTGTTCTTTCTGAATCAATAATATTTCATCATTATCGCAGTTCTAATGATTTCCCTTGTTTTCTGGATGTAATTAGTAATGTTTACGATGTTCCCAGTTCTGACTTTTCTGTTAATCTGATAATCAGGAAGGTAACAACCTTGAAGTTCACATCAGCTAAGAAATTTTCTACAGAAAGCTGACAGGTCCATTTACAGGTCGCTTCAATTTTGGTATTGATTCAAATACCGTAGGTCATTTTAGTGATCCGATCCTCCATTCAATTGGTCTGCACTGGATTGTAAAATAGAGTGATCAATTTAATAAATGCAGATGCATGAAGCATTTCTGTTGTGTTCTGCTCCTTATGTAATGAAATTTCATTTATTCATCCTGTCAAGCACTACGCATATTGTGGAAACCTTGTACATATAGGTGAGCTGTGTTTCTAAAATTTTGTTATAAATGGTTAATGATGTACGCAGCTGGCCTTCTCTGTATATATGTATTATTTCAAATATTCAAGGAAAGTTCGATAAATATTTTTATCCTGCCATTGTATAATTTATAAGTCCGGCTACGGTGGACGGAAGTATGGATGCTCTTTGAACATCTGGTGCTTATGATTCATGTTAAAGTTTCACATCTACTTCAGTTGTTTGTGAGTTTCTAAAGAGGAGATTGAGATCAATTTTAATTGAAGCCTTGGATTTAAACCAAGTTGTGCCATTTTGTTATATAAAATTGCAATTAATATGAAATATCATAATAGTTATTTTGTGCATGAACTAACAGAATAGATTAATGGCCAGTGATTTCGCTGCCCATAATATAGTTAGTAAATCGCCCAAAGACAATATGCAACTGTCTCATGATGATAAAATAAATATATCTATGCAATAAATACTACAACATGGATATATATTATTGCCACATAATTTATCATCACATTATTATCTGTACACAAGGATGTAGATGAGAAATGCCACATAATTCATCATCACATTATGAGCTGTACACAAGGATGTAGATGAGAAACCAGACACATTGTCTGTTGCACAATGGGTATTTTAACAAAGAAATTCATACCAGTCACACATTTCATTGAGAATATATGGGAATGCAAAGCATACAACTAATAATTGTTTTTAACAAAGAAATTCATACCAGTCACACATTTCATAGAGAATATATGGGAATGCAAAGCATACAACTAATAATTGTTTTTGACGAAGTTGTCATCTCCATGATGCTCCTGTCGTAATCCAAGCCTATCATAGTTGCAGGACCATAGATCAATAACTGCCATGAATGTAGGTCGAGTAGGGCTCAATTTTGCCATAAATGCAGGGTTGCTATTAGAACTTTCATAATTGTAGAGAATATAGCCAACGATTGCCATTGCTGTAGCGTTGTGGTTAATGAAATAAATACTGTGATCGAAAGGAGCATGTTGTGGGTTTGACCTACATGTATGCCTAAGCCGCAAACGAGAGTTAGCCGCAGGCGAAAAGGGGTAGGCTGTGTGTCCTCCTTCCATAACCATGAAGGAGCATGCTGCCAATCAAGAGATGCATGCTGTAGGTTTTTACAGGTAGACTTCCCCACTTACTCATATTACTTTCATGTTCACAAATTTCGGTTGCCATCGTCGTTCCACCCTAAACCTAAATTCTTCACTACAAAATTCAACGTCATAAATACGACTCTATAGATAAAAAGGTCACTCCCCTTCATAATGTAAAAACAAAAATACGACTCTATAGAGAAAGGTCTCTCCCCTTCGCAATGCCAAAACGGTCCAACAAATGGCGGTGCACAAGATGTGGTAAATGAATGGACGATAAAATCGGAAAATGAGGTACTACTTTCTGGCCTCGACGATCTCTCCTTGATGGGAGACATTTTCACTAAGAATTATTTTAGATTCATTTAAACTTCAGATTTTTCACTAAGAATTATTTTAGATTCATTTAAACTTCGGATTTATTGAGCGCCGAGAGGAATCAAATATCTTTCCACTTAAAAAAAATTTGCATTTCAAGAGATTTGATCCGTCTCGGTGGTTGGTAGATCCAGAGTTAAGATAAATTTAGATTATCTAGATTGGTTTAATTTATCTTTTTTGTTTTTTTTTGTTTTTAGGTACAGGGTGTGTTTAATTTCTCCTTTTAAATAGACTATATTCCAAATGAATATGGCTCAATACCATAGGTCATTTTTATTTTTATAGGGTTACTCTTATTTTATTTTGATGGAGTTAAAATATATACACTACATTACATCAATATTTTTATTTTTATTTTTTATTTTAATGTAATTTGACTTAGTCAAAATGTTAAACATTACATTACAACATCTTTACCACGTTGCGTTCGAGAGACATGCTGCGTTCGAGAGACCTTTCGGTGCAAGAAGACCTAACCATTATGTCCTTGTTAAAGTCACCTTTTTCGCCTTATTTGTCCATGTATAGATCTATATTTTCTATGGTCATTTTTGCTTATTTATTCTAAATCATGGTATTAAATTCAAATGTACTTATCAACCTCGTAAGTGACGGTTACTTGTACATGCAACCTAGTGTTTCCTTGCGAACTGATGTCTTCACTAGAGTTATGTCTGTAGAAATATGGTGATAGAATTGCAGTTGCTCAAGAAATTTAATCTACTTTATTGAGTCGAGAGGCTCATTGAGCGAAGGCTCATTCTACAACCCAGTATGATGTGGAACGATGTCCGTTCATCATTAAAGTTGAAATTTTTTTCATTTCGGCCAAAATAAAAATTAAATAGTTATACAAAATATTTAAATAATGTATGCTCATAAAAAAATTTGCACATGAAGAAATTGGATCCCTTTTGGCTCATGCTAGATCTGTATTTAAAATGGATCTATGTTAGTTGATATACAAAATTTAGTTCACAATTTAGAACAACATTTGTAAACATGCAATAAAAAAAAACCACACATGCACAATATTAATTTTAGGGTAACCCAACTGGGAGAAACCCGTCAAGCCTTTTTGCATTAATAAGATGAATAAAGAATGTATTGCAGTTGCTTGCCTGCGTTGAGCACAACCCGCAAGTGATAACTTATCTCTCTACTCAATAAGAGGTTTTGACCTAGGCTTAGTCAATTTTTGCCCCAGCTTGAGCCCCTTTTTCCTTGCGCAATTCTTGAAAAATCAATTGATTGCGCAATTTCCAGGGATTGATCATCTCACTGCATTCAACACTTGTACACTTAAATTAGTTTACAACTGCTTGTCACACTGCCTTGGAATCTCCACCACAACTGAGGAACTTGAATTCTTGCATGCACCAGCTCTTTCGAGCTGATTGATCAGTTAACTGGATGATTATTGAGTTACACTGTTGTCCCACTGCATAACTGACCTTACACTACTTCCATTAATTGTTAAGGCTAGTTTAACTGAACACAACAGGAAATCACTGATATGGATTACTAAAATTTAGCAATCACACATACTTAACTGAACTCCAAGTCTTCTAACTTGAATTTACTGAGTGAACTGAGTGACAAGAGCTACGTCACACAAGTTAACTATCTCCAAGTTGTCTGTTGATGTGGAAATTTCAAATATTCTCAATTTAACCAAGGCAAAGTCAAATTGAGCCTTTCTTGCTACACCTCTCAACACTCCCTCTTAGGAAGAAAGAGATTATTAACCACCCCTATCCTGCACCTATGGAATCGAACTTCCTCTTTGACAAACCCTTTGTCAAGATGTCGCCATCTTGTTCCTTTGTCAGAATGTATTGTAGCAACATTATCTGCTTCTCCACATAGTCCCGTAAATTATGATACATAATATTTATATGCTTGGATTGATAATGAAATACCAGATTCTCAAAGAGCTTAGTGCAACTCTGATTATCACAATAGATTGCAGTTGGATCCATCATCTGACCAAACAATCCCACAAGTATATTTCTCATCCAGATCGTCTCACACGTTGCGTGACTTGTAGCCATGTATTTTGTTTCTGCCGAGACGAGTGCCACAGATCCCTGTTTCTTGTTGTACTAGGAAACCGTTGTGGACCCAACACTGAAAATTCCTTCTAATATACTTTTTAGGCTAGATGGACTCCCTGCCCAATCTACATTCGTGAAGCCACACATCTTCACTCCCTCTATTCGTCTGTACCATAATCCATACTAAGTAGTGCTTTCGAGGTATTGTTAGGTCCCTATTAGACTAATGTAGTCCCCATATTGTTATTGTTGTGCACCATAGAAGCACACTATTATTATTGTTGTGCCCTTACATTATTATGTTATGTAGACTTTGATTATCTTGTGACTCCTTAAACTTCTATATATACTAAGGTCTTGTCATTTGTATCATCCAAGAATTATTACTTTATGTAGTGTAAAGGGGGTTTCACTCTTAAAGAGGATAATTTTAAGTCGTTGATCTATTTTTTCCTCTGTTTTGTGCGTTGGTTATATAACATTTGGTATCAGAGCTTTGGATTTTATAGTTTCGCTGTTGCAAACATGTAATCTTGGAGTTTTTGCTATGACATTTTTTCTACGAGGATTTAGATGCTGAAATTGCAACAACGTAGAGCTGAAACGTAGGTTAACTTCGTGTACAAATTTCAGATCTTGGTTTGTTATATTTTCGGAGATATGATCCAAAGAAGTTACAGTGTTTGCAAGCTCCTGAATTCCATCTCAAAAATGTGACCTAGGGAAAATCACCATAACTTTATCTCCGAGCAACATATTTGAATTTAGTAAAAAGTTACTGAAATTGCACGGACTGTAGTTTTTCGTGTATTATATTGAGGGTCGAATGTTGAAACAATGGCACGTGGTACTCCGTACAAGTTCGCTCTACTGAACCAGTCTATATTCAAGCCCTCGTGGGAGATTGAGCATATTTTTTTTGAAGAATCCTCCAATATCTGTTTGACTTTTGGGGTTGGAAATCAGATTTAAAGGGTTATCATAGGATGAAATTTTAGACCTTGGAGATGCGAAATTGCAAAGATAAAACAACTTCAATATCGAGCTCCTAAAAAACAAGAAAAATGTGTATTTTTTTTTAAATTTTGCATAATTTTTGTTTGAAAAATCAGTTTGAAGTGATTCAAAAGGCATAGTGAAACATATATATCATTATTTGATTCCAAAATGTCTCTAAACAAAAAATGGAGTCACCTAGTAAGCAATTAGAAAGCTCTTCTATGATGCATGAAGAAGAGGAATAAATGCAGCATGATATATCAAACTTACGAGACAAAGTGCAACAAATTTCACTCTCACAAAGAGTAACAAAAAATGAGCTAGAAGTTAAGATGAATGGTTTGAAATCTGACATGGAAGCAATGATGAAGGTTTGAAGGAAGGTTTGATAAAGTTGCTACAAGAAATGCTTCATAGTGGTAATAAGGTACTCCACAAAAGTCATGATGAGGATAAAATGAATACAAATTATGATTTTAGAGACTCCCGTAGTGGGTTGAATACTAGCCACATTTCAAAGATCGATATGAAGAAGTTTGATGGTAAGGATCCGATGACATGGATACTATAGATAGAACAATTCTTGATCTATATGATGTGTCGAACACACAAAAGGTACGCATTATATCTTTATGTTTAGAACAAAATTAATTTGTGTGGTATCAATGACTTTGTTCTCATAAATCAATTGTCACTTAGCAAAAATTTGTGGAAGAATTGGTAGCACATTATAAGGATACAAAGAATAACACCTTCTTTAGCCAATTGATAAATTTTAAACAAAATGGTTCAATGGTAGAGCACATTGAAGATTTCCAAAGATTAAATACCCTACCCTACCCTAACCTAACCTACTCTACATTAACATGGCCTAACCTATCCTATCCTAGCCTAACCTATGGTAAATGATATTCCAGAGGAGCATATTATTGATGTGTTCATAGGGACTTTAAGTGATAACATAGAACATGAAGTTTGCCTTTGGGAACTTGATTCATTAGAGAAGACATTCAAGGTGGCAAGAAAATTTGAAAGGAAAATTATAAAAACAAGGAAGTCTACCACTCACAATTATAAAGATGGAAGTGTCGCTGCTCCCAACCTTCCACAACCTACAAGGCTGACACCACAATAATTGGAGAAAAAAAGAGCAAAAGGACGTTGTTATAGTTGTGATAACAAATACACTAAAGGTCATAAGTGTGTTGAGAAGAAATTATTTTACATAGATTGTGAAGAGGAGGAAGAAAAAGAACAAGAAGCATCAAAAGAGGAGGATATACATAAGGAACCAACCCCCCAAAAAAGAATAAATGACTACGATGATATAGACTTGTAATGCATTGGTGGGAATTGCCACTCAAACTCTCAAGATAGAAGGATATATCAAGAAGAAAAAGGTGATAGTTCTGAATGATTTGGGTAGTACCCATAATTTTATTAATTGTAAGATAGCCAAGGAATTGAATTGCATTCTATATCTAACACCAGAGTGTTGAGTGATGGTGGCAAATGGAAGAACTATACATTTCTTTAGAAAGTTCCATAATATTAAGCTAACCATGAGAGAATATGTATTGAATAACCTAATGCTTTCCATTCCAATGGGTGGTTCTGATATTGTACTAGAAGTCTAATGGTTACAATCTTTGGAGACGATAGCTTTTAATTTTCAAGAATTTTTTTTGAATTTTTTTTGGGAAGGAAATGAAATTAAATTAAGGGGCATCACAATGAAACCAGGGGAGATAATAAGTTCTAATAGCATGACACAACGTTTGAAGAAAGAACAACATGGCGTAATTGCACAATTATGTTTACTAGAGGTTCAAACATTGAAAACATCTATTTCTCCAAATCTCCAAAAAATCTTGGACAATCATTCCAAGGTGTTTGAGACTCCCAAAGGTCTCCCACCAATTCATGATTATGATCATGCTATTCACTTGATTCCAGAAAGTATTTCTCCAAACCTTAGACCTTACATATATCTCTATGCCCAAAAGAGTGAAATTGAACGTATGATTGTAGAAATGCTAGAGGTCGATGTAATTCAATCTATGTTAGATCTCAGGCTTTTGTGATCTATAATGTAGTAAGCATGTCTTTCGGATTAATCACATAAGTATTATTTGGTCGACGTTTTGAACCAGCTAATGTGGTTCATCCTTAGGACAAAGGTGAAAAAATCTATAGATCTTAATGAATAAATAGCAAGGATACATCAGAATCCAAAATTAGTCGTTAGAAACTAGCCGTTAGGAAACTAGTTATTTTTTTTTAAGTAACCGTTTTAATTATTTATTGATAATATTAAAATTGCTGTATAATTATTAAATAGGATATTATTTATAATATTAATTATTATATATAGCCAATTTTTACTTATAAAAAATAAAAAATAATATATATATATATATATATATATACTATATATATATATATATATATATATATAATATATATAACACCTATTTCTTATTTCATAAATAAATAACAAAATAGAAATAGAATTGTTTATTAATATTATTATTAATAATCATATAAGAAATTATTACTAACAATATTAAATTATTTATTAATATTGATTTTAACGACCATTTTTATTTATAAATTGAACATAGTCAAATAAAATTAAGTTAATAATATTGAGTAACCTTGTTTCTATTCCATACATAACCAATAACTAGAATACCAAAAATAAAAATGCAATATAATATGAAATTACTTTGAAACAGAAAAAGAAAAAAAGAAGAAAGAATTAATCAAGATAAAAGAATTGTAATCTATCTCATACTTAATTTCCACCCATCAACCCTATTGAGATTGATAGCATGTTTTTCAATCTCAATAGCCTCTCTAAGCCTCCTATGCTGGAAATGATTAACCCTGGCAATGACCTTCACATCCCCAATGCAAACATGGTGCTTATATTTCTCTGCTTGCTCTGCACGAGCTGATGAGCGAGATCGATTATGTCTTAGGTCTGCAACATGTTCTTGGATTCTCTATTTAATACAACGACCGGTCTCCCCAATGTATGGAACCCTGCAGGAACATGAGATTGAGTAGACTCCTTTCATGTCTTTGGGGTGAATAGGGTCTTTTACGAATATCAGAGAATTTTTAATAGTATTAATGGGCTTGAAAGTAGAGGAGACATTACTCTTCTTTATAATATGGGAAATATTGTCAGTGCTTCCCTGGATAAACGAGAGCTGCACTTTAGAGATTGAGCCATCACTAGGAGGTTTAACTCTTGACTCTTTACAGGCTCTTTGGAAAGCTTTGAGGCCTTGAGATCTGTTATAGCCATTATTTCTAAAAACTTTAAGAAGATGAGATTTTTTTCTCTTCTAGGTGCATCTCATCCGAAATTCTTAAAGCACAGGTGGCTAGAGTACTAAGAACTTCGAATTTTTGTGCGGGAAAATGATGAGAACTTGAATGAAGATACTGTTCTATGTGAGTTTTCTTGCGAAAGACTCAGTGAGAAACATAACCATCATCCATTCTAGAGAGAATGATGTCCAAGAAAGGAAGACACCCATTCTTCTCAACCTCTATTGTGAATTTGATAGAGTTAGATTCAAAATTAAGATGGTTAAGAAAAAAATCCATTTTTTTGCAACCATGAGGCCAAACAATGCAAGTGTCATCAACGGACCTCTTCCATTTTTTAGGGTGAAATGGAGTTGAGGCTAAGGCGTTCATCTCAAATTATTCCATGAATAATTTAACAACTATAGGGGAAAAAGGAGAATCCATCACCACCCCACAAGTTTTTTCAAAGAACTCACATTGAAAAGTGAAGAAAGTAGAGGTGAGGCAGAGGCCAACTAATTTAGTAGTGTCAATGTCAGTGATATTATTTATGACATCAATGGCCTCTTGAATAGGAATACATGTATAAAGGGAAGCAACATCAAAACTCACCAACAAATCACTAGGTTCCAATCTAATATCCTTGAATTCTTCAACAAAGGAGGCAGAGTCCTCAACAAAGGAATCAATGTGACCAACAAAAGGTTTGAGTCTCTGAGCTAAGAATTTAGTGAGAAGACATGTAGGACCACCTATTGTATTAGCAACAGGTGTAAGGGAGACCCTAACCTTATGAATATTGGGCAGACCATAAATCCTGGGGGTAAGGGGATTACTTTCAAAAATCTTGTTACAAAGAGGCTCAAGGGAATTAATAGAATTAATGGTGGTAATTCAAACTAGTTTCCAGTAGTGTTGGTGCACAAGAATGATGGATCATGGTGTATGTGTTTGGATTATAGGGAGCTTAACAAGCTCACTATTAAAGATAAATTTCCCATTCCTTTGATTGATGAATTGTTGGATGAAATACATGGAGAAATTTACTTCACCAAGATGGATCTTTGTTTAGGGTATCATCAAATTAAAATGAAGACTTAAGATATTCTAGAAACAATATTCAAAACTCATGAAAGTCATTATGAATTTTTGGTCATGCCTTTGGGCCTTACTAATGCACCTTCCACATTTCAAGGTTTGATGAATTCCATTTTCAAACTCTTCCTTAGAAAATTTGTGTTGGTATTTTTTGATGATACACTAATCTACAACAAGTCTTGGAAGGATCATGTTCAACATGTTGACAAGGTGCTCAAACTATTAGAGGAGAAACAATTATATGCAAAAAAAACCCAAATGATTCTTTGGAGTATAGGAGGTGGAATATTTGGGTCATATTGTATCTCATGAGGGTGTTAAGGTAGACCCTAACAAAATTAAAGCCATTAAGGAATGGAAAATCCTCACAACCCTAAAGCATCTTCAAGGATTTCTTAGGTTGACAGGGTATTAATGCAAGTTTGTTAAGAATTATGGGAGAATAAAAATGCCTCTAATAACATTATTGAATAAATATGCATTTTCTTGGACTCCAGAAGCAACTAAGGCCTTTGAACATCTTAAAGAGGAAATGGGCCAAGCATCGATCTTAGCTACCCCAGACTTCACAAAAACATTTATTGTGGAATGTGATGCCTCTGGAAATGGACTTGGTGTTGTTTTGATGCATGAAGGAAGACCCATTGCTTTTGAAAGTCATCAAATCAAGGGAAAGTATTTACACAAACCTATTTATGAGAAATAAATGTTGACAATAATACATGTAGTAAAGAAATGACGACCTTACCTAATGGGAAGACACTTCAAGGTAAAAACATACCATGACAGTCTTAAATACTTCTTGGAACAAATTTTTTTCTTCAGAAGAGTAGCGAAAATGGGTCACAAAGGTGTTAGGTTATGACTTTAAAATCATCCTACAAAAGAAGAAATCAAAATGTTGTTGCAGATGCACTCTCATGAAAGGATGAGGATTTGGAAGCATTACTCTGTGCCATTTCTATTATCCAACTTGATTGAATAACTGAAGTAAGGGATGAATGGAAGAATAACAAAAAGGTGTGGATACTTATTCAAAAGTTGCAGCAAGATCCTAGTACATCAGATACATTCATTTGAAAAAATGATTCACTATGGTACAAAGATCGCTTATATATTTGTAAGGATTCTGAATTCAAACAAAAGATTCTTTTTGAATTGCACACCTCCCTCTTAGAAGGGAACTCAAGATTTTTAAAAACTTACCATAGGGTTAAGAAGGATTTTTTTGGTATGGCCTTAAATATGATATTCAAAAGTTTGTGGCAAAAGTTTGGTTTGCCAACAAAATAAAGTTGAGACAATTAAGATCCCGAGTTTGTTATAACCTTTATCCATTCCAAGTCAACATTGGGAGGAGGTACCAATGGATTTTATCACATGTTTACACAAGTAAGAAGGAAAGAGTGTCGTCATGGTGGTAGTTGATAGACTTACCAAGTATTCACACTTTTGTGCACTATCTCATCCTTTTAAAGCTAATACAATTGCTACTGCAGTTATGGAAACAATTCAAAAGCTACATGGAAACCCAAAGATTATTGTAAATGAAAAATATTCCATTTTCACTGGAATTTTTTGGAAAAAATTATTTTCTTTTCTTGGTATGCAATTAACTCATAGCTCATCTTATCATCCTCAATCTGCCAGGAAAACAAAGATAGTGAAAAAATGTTTGGAAGGATATCCATGCTTCTTTATATATGATAAACAAACACAATGGGTCAAGTGGTTACCTTGGGCTGAATGGTGGTATACCAATTCCTTCTATACTGCAACAAAAAAGACATCATTTATAGCACTCTATGGATGTCATCCACTGTCCATCACATCATATTTAAGAGAAAATTCTAAGGTTCAAGCAGTGGAAGATCACATCAATCATCAACAAGTTCTCCATCTCTTAAAAGATAACCTCACTTTGGTGCAAAATCAAATGAAACAATAGGCATATAAGCATTGCAGTGAAAGAAGTTTTGATGTAGGTGATTGGGTATTTTTACCACTACAACCATACAAACAAATGTCCCTCAAGCAAGCTAAGAAGGATACTATATTATCACCCATGTACTATTGTCCTTACAAGGTGTTGCAAAATATTGGTACTCTGGCATACAAATTGAAGTTGCCTGCATCTTCCCGAGTACACTTAGTTTTCCATGTTTCATGCTTAAAGAGGGTTATCAGTGACAAGCTCCCAGTTTAAACAATATTGCGAGAGCTTGACGAAGAAGGAAAAATCACAGTGGAGCCTGAAGCAGTCATAGAAACAAGAACCTGACAACTACAGAATCGATCATTTTTAGAGTATTTCATTAAGTGGAAGAACTTACCCGCTGAAGATTCCACATGAGAGGATGATAATTTTATACAAAATAATCCAAACTACTCAAGCGTTGAGGAAAACAATTTTTTGAAGGAGAGGGGCATGTTAGGTCCCTATAATACTATTCTAGTCCCCATATTGTTATTGTTGTGCCCCATAGAAGCACAGTATTGTTATTGTTGTGCCCTTACATTATTATTGTTATATAGGATTTTATTATATTTTGACTCCTTAGAATCCTATATATACCAAGGAGGTATTTTCATTTGTATTATCCAAGAATTGTTCATTTATGTAATGTAATTTCTCCCTCGAAGAGGATAATTTTTAAGTTGTTGATCTATATTTTCTTCTGTTTTGTGCACTGGTTGCATAACATGTACCATAAATCATACTTAGCTTCCTTCCAATACAAATTGGTTGGCCTAACCATAGCTTGTCTCAAATGGTTCACTGCATAGCATGTATTTGATCGTGCGTTCACAAGATACATTAGTGAACCCACTAGCTGCCGATAAATGGTAGCATCCACCTCTTCACCTAAAGTAGCATTATCCTTCCTCTAGTTGGTCGCTAGAGGTTTCTCCATCGACTTACAACTCTCTATGAGAAATCTCTGCGATATCTCGTTGGCATACTTGCCTTGAGACACAAACAATTCCCCATTGCCTTGCCATACTTTCAGTCTGAGGAAGTAGCACATGAGTCCAACATCCTTCATCTCAAATTCCCTTGCAAGGTCGTGTTGGAATTATGGCTAATGTGTTGTCCTTGATGGAAACCTACTTGATAAAGATGTCACATGATGGTTATGTAGATGCTACATTAATATCAATTTAGTGACAGATGGATGTCAAACACGAAGTTTGAGAAAGTATATGTGGGTCCTGTGAAGCAAGGTCACGTACATACGCAGGTATGATGAATATAAGTCGCGTACATAATCCACACCATGGTAATTGGAATACCAAGGGTCTTTACCATAATATTGGTCCATAGTAATGAGTGCAACAACATATATTTGATCTCGTCAAAGAATACCAATGACATGACTAATGGATTGGCCTAAGGTATTGGCTAAGGCTAAAAGTATATAAGGAGATGGAGATCAAAGTGTTATGTGTGCAAGTTATGGGTTATTAAGGTGTAATCTGATTTAAAGTAGGTGTACTCCAAGGAGCATGGAAGAAGCTTAGATCTAATAGATCTGAAAGAATAAGAATGAATATGCTTGCTTGATATGTTTGTGATTACAACTAACAATGATAGATCTATGATGATGGTATAATGATGTGTGACTATAATGGTATGTATGCCGAGATTTAGGTTTTGGTTGTCACAAATGTATGATTAAGTGATTTCAGATCTGTACGATGGTTTGTCTCTGAGAAGTCACGTACATACACATATATGCTTCTATGTAGTCGTGTATATATTCTACGAAATTTCAGAGTCTGTATGTATGTGTTAAGAATATTAAACGTGTACAAACACGGATGTGATTTGTAAAAGTCGTGTACACATGCTAGATTTTTGCAGTATGGGTTGTTGGATATTTGATCAATTTTGTTATGTTTGTTGCTGTCTGTCAATGATGTATCGCTCATAATAATTTGTGTTTGATAGTACTAGTTGGGTTGATTTGGTTATGGAATGAAATGTTGATGAGTGATGACGATACTGTATGGTGATATGTATTTGGTTCAATGATATGTGATGGATTCAATATAAAATTAAATGATTGATTCAATGTCGTAGTGACTCAGATTTAGGTATCAATAATTTGAGATTTGTACATAGGTCTTCTTAAGTGGAAACACGTACATATGCGAGTATGATTCAGAAAAATAGTTTATATATTTTGACATATGTTTGATCAAGGTTTTCAGTGACAACATTTGGTTTTTGTGATGGGTAATAGTATTTGGATTAGTATATTGATGAGTGGCTATGCATTGATATGATATGTTATGGATTGGTTTAATCTAGTTGATTTGGTTGATTGAGATTCAATGATTGATTTATTGATTTTGATTGGATGAGTTATTTCAATATTTGATTCAGTGACTGGTTTCAAAATTGTTACTTCATTTGAGCTTAATGGTGGAAGTGGGTCCAGTATGAAAATATGATGAAAGGTGGCCTACAAGTTTGATGTTTTGAGTCAGGTGGATTTAGTATGAAATATTATGAAACATGGTCCACAAGAGGTGCTAAGGGTTGGTGCCTTTAGTGAGGGAGTTTAATCTTCCTTTCAGTAGTAGTTGGTGAATTTGTGCAAGGGGTAGGAGCTCCCTTCCAGTAAGAGCCGGTAAATGAGATAAGGGGGTTGAGGCTCTCTTATAGTGCATGCTGGAGAACAAGAGAAGGTTGTATCCTTCTTCAGATGAGTGCTTGCGCATTGGTATTAGTTTGTGCCATTACAATATTGTAAGATTTTCTTTATATAATAAGAAAGAAGACATAGATGATGTTTGCAATGGTTTTCTCCTATATTGGGTTTCCACCTAAAATCTCGGTGTTCATGTGTTGATATGTTTCTTGTGTGTTGATGATCTATCTACTTCTTATTACTCATGTTTACTATTTAATTAATGAATAATGAAGTAATGATGCACTGGTTAAAGATGAACTAATGATGTAATATATGAAAAGTTAGTTGACTAGATAAACATTGTTTTCCTTTACCAAATTCGCTTACATATGCTGGTTGAATGAATGACGGTAGCGTATGGAATTCAAAATATAAAATGAAAATTTTAAAGTGAGTTTAAAACACTGATTCAACCCCCCTTGCAAATATTCTTCCCAATAATTGGTATCAAAGCAGGTCTCTCGGTAAAAGTTTGATCGCTTACAAGAAGATTTGTCAAGATGAGTAGTTAAGAAGGATTATTTTCTATCAAATCACCTTTATTTAATGGAACTAACATTGTCTTTTGGAAGTCAGAATGAGGGAATTTTTGCAGGCACTTGAAGCAGATGTATGTACAATTGTTGAAGGTGGATATAAATATCCAACCTCTATTCCCACAGATACTGCAGGGAAGAAACAATTGAAACCAATGCAAAGGCTCTAAATACCATCTTGGGAAGTATGGTTGAGTTTGAATTTGTTAAAGTCATGCAACTAAACACCACAAAGGCAATGTGGGATAAGCTTATCCAAAGCTATGAATATGACACCAAGATAAAAAGTGCTAAACTTCAAACATTTAGAATTTAGTATGAGACACTTAAAATGCATGATGATGAAAGCATTGCAGACCTTTTCCTTAGAGTAGACAAGATTGTTAACTCAATGAGAAATATTGGTGATAAAAGAAAGAATGCTATTATTGTTGAAAATATTTTGAGATCACTAACTCCAAAGTTCGATTCCAAAGTCTCTGCTATTGAATAAATGCAAAATTTGAAGAGTCCCATTGTTGAACAACTCCATGGGATCCTAACAGCCTTTGATATGAGAAAAGGTGGTCCATCAAATATAAAAGTAGCAACTTTAAAAGCCACATATAAATAGAAAGAGAAGGAATCACCCAAAGATACAAGCTACATATTATATGAGGAAGAAGCAAACTTTGAGAGGAAATTGCAAGTAGGAACTAGAAAATTCAGAAGTGAGATTCCCTTTAAATGTTTTACCTATGGAAGAGTAGTTCACTATGCATCCAAATGTCCATATAAAGAAAATCATAAAGAGAATGGAAAGAATGTTTCTAAAAAGAAGTTTTATGACAAGAAAAGATTTTACTCTAATGAAGATAGTCATAGCACATCTGATGACTTGGAAAATTCAGATTCAGATTCTAAAAGTCAACATTAAGTTCTTATGGCTCTTGAAGATCAGTCAATTAATGAATTAGATAGAAGTGAAGTAGATGAATTAATGAGAGCACTAAAAGAGAATGATAAACTCAGGAATGAAAACAAAGAATTAGAAGTAAAAGGAAATAGTATGATCAAGGAAATAAACATGTTAAAGATGGAATTAGAAGCAACCAATAGAAGAACATAAATCATAAGAAGACAACTTCAAGAAAAATAGAAACACTGTGAGACATTAGAATATGAAATTGTGACCCTAAAGGAAGAATATGAGAAGATTAACAAATGGATAGAAGCATCTAAATATCTAGAGAAGATTATTAATGAACAACACTCTCCTCAAATCAAAACTGGCATTGGGTACAATCACATGGCTTCACATACACAATGTGATGACAAAAACCAGTATAGTGTTATTCAAAGGAAAACTGAATCAAGTCACACATCTGTAAGAAAATATCCTAGATAAAGGTCAAGATCAGTCCCTAGCCACAAAGGATGGTTTTATGGATATTGTTTATCTTGTAAATAATTTGGGCATAAGGCCACCGATTGCAGTTTAAACACTTGAAATAGAAACAAAAGATGGGATACATTCCAACACATGATTAAAAATCACAAACAGATTTGGAAGAAGAAGGAACAAAATTCAAAGACGTAGGGAAGATAGACCCTATTGCAGTCCATTAATATTAAAAGTATGATTTTATTAGTGACTTCATAAGTGATGTGAGGTACATGGCCTCATAAAGAGCAGGTGACGATTACTAGGTCCACAGGATGAGTAGTATATGATATTAGGGGGAGCTATGCTTGAGTATCTTGGTGATAGATCATTAGTTTGGTTTGATACTCATTTGGCAATGCTTATACTGCTAACCTTGCATTGATGAGATAACAATGGGAGATGCTATCATGAAAAGATCAGCATTTTACTTTATGTACGTAGATAATATGAAGTACAGTACAATATATACGCGATTATTGATCTAGACAACCGCGTATGTTTCTCTAAGATGAAGAAACAATGGGATAGACTCAGGGGGAGTTTCTGATATGCTTCAATCAATTATTATTTAACTTTATGGTTCTGATATTGAGTGGTTACAGTCTGATGTTACTTAAAAATGATATTGGTTTATGATGGTTCATGAGTTGTTGCAAACTTTCATTGTTGCTTTGGCTCTTTGATGAATTTGTTGATTGATGTAGTGGAGATAATCTAATAATTGACACATGTTCAGGGGGAGAATCCATTATGATTCTAATTAGTTCATTATTGGCGTTATGGTATCTTGAACACTCATTGTTGCATAATGGTGTTTAGGATCTTATTGGTTTAAAAATGTTGATGATATGCATGGAGGATATTTATTACACTTAGTGAAGCTGTTGATATTGATTGATGATGATAAGTTGGTATGATGCTATCATTAGGCCATAATTGATACATGGGTTGCATATGGTAAAGTTATGGATGATGCTTATATGTTGCTTGAGGATTTTGGATCTTTGTATGTGGAGCATGTTGATCTTGATCAAGGAGATGGGTTACTAACAAAGATTGATTGCACAATCTTATGCTATGATGATGAGTTCATACATTATTCTATCTCTATGTCATAGATGGATGATTATCTGAGTTGCAACTGTTTATGGTATGATAATCCTACGTGATACACTTGATGAAGTATACACTATGGTCATTATTGATGGATGCTTGAAGATAATATGATGGCATTATGGTTCAAGAGATTAATATTGTTGCCTATATATGGAAAGAGCATGATGACCTTGATGTGTAAGGTCAAGGGGATGTGTTACTAACAAGGATCTAATACACTATCTTATGCTTCTATTACAGTTGCTTGGTGATGCTTGAAAACATTGGTGATATGTTGATGTTGTTGAAAATTGATGCTAATGATGAATATGTTCACAATGCAAGTTCCTATATGGTATATGATGGTTGCATATGCATATCATGGTCTTTCTACCTCACTATTGAGGTCTATGGTTTTGGTCATAAATGTAATATCTGTCTCTTGATGTAAAGGTAATATAAATACCTATGTTGTAAATCATCATAAAATTCAGTCAAGTATGGACTATTGGAGTCAATTATTTTATGAATGCAATCCCATTATTTTTGGAATTTGATGTAATGGTGAGTCAAAAATGTAACCCCACTGTGTTGAGTGATTGTTGTAAACATGAGCCCTTGGTGATAGGAAAGGTCATACTTGGTTGAGTCATAAAGTTAAGTATTTCATTGAATATCTTCAACATATGCTCCAGGGGAGAATAGTTAGTATAAAATTTTCATATTCAGCAAATTAGACCTACATTGATCCTCTCTAAAAAAGGGGGAAAGAAGTCTTCATTCAACATTGGTCAACCCTTTTCCCTTGTTCATAAGATACATTGGTGAACCCACATGGGTGGTGATCAAACACCAAAGTGGTTGCGATCAAGTCCAAAGGGGGAGATTGTTGACATTATGGCTAATTTGTTGTCCTTAATGGAAACCTACTTGATAAAGATTTCAACATGATGGTTATGTAGATGCTACATGAATATCAGTTTAGTGACAGATGGATGGAAAACACAAAGTTTGAGAAAGTATACGTAGGTCTTGTGAAGCAAGGTCGTATACATACATAGGTATGATGAAGATAAGTTGCGTATATGATCCACACCATGGTATTTGGAATACCAAGTGTCTTTACCATGGTATCGGCCCATAGTAATGGGTGTGACAATGGATATTTGATCCCGTGAAATAATACCAACGACATTACTCAGGGATTGGCCTAAGGTATTGGCTAAGGCTAAATATATATAAGGATATGGAGATCAAAGTGTTATGTGTGCACATTAGGGGTTATTAATGTGTAATATGATATGAAATAGGTGCGCACCAATGAGCATGGAAGAGGCTCAGATGATCTGAAAGAATAAGAATGAATATGCTTGCTTGATTTGTTTGTGATTACAACTAACAATGATACATTTATGATGATTGCATAATGATGTGTGACTGTTATGGTGTGTATGTCGAGATTTGGGTTGTGGTTGCAGTGAAAGTATGATTTAGTGATTTCAAATTTGTACTCTGGTTTGTCTCTAAGAAGTTGCGTACATACGCATATATGTTTCTAAGTAGTCACATATATATTCTGTGAAAATTCAGAATCTGTACGCAGGTGTTAAGAATTGCAAGCATGTACATACACAAATGTGATTTGTAAAAGTCACATACACATGCTAGATTTTTGTAGTATGGGATGTTGATGATATTTGATTAGTTCTATTACATTTGCTGCTGTCTCTCGATGATGTCTCTCTCATAATAGTTTGTGTTTGACATTACTAGTTGGGTTGATTTTTTTTTACGGAATGAAATGTTGATGACTGATGATACTACTGTATGGTGATCTGTATTTGGTTCAGTGATCTATGATGGATTTAGTATAAGATTCAGTGTTGTAGTGACTCAGATTCAAGTATCTGTAATTTGATATCCGTACATAGGTCTTCTTTAGGGGAAGTGCGTACATACATGGGTATGATTCAGAACAACAACGTATATATTATGACATATGTTCGATCAAGGTTTGCAGTGACAACATTTGGTTTTTGTGATGGGTAATAATGTTTGGCTTGGTATATTGATGAGTGGTTGTGCATTGATATGATCTGTTATCAATTGGTTTGATCTAGTTGCTTTAGTTGATTGAGATTCAATGATTGATTTAACGATGTTGATATGATGAGTTATTTCAGTATTTGATTCAGTGATTAGTTTCAGAATTGTTACTTGGTTTGAGCTTAATGATGGAAGTGGGTCTAGTTTGAAAATATGATGAAAGGTGGCCTACAGGTTTGATGTTTCGAGTCAGGGTGGATTCGGTATGAAAACTTATGAAACATGGTCCACAAGAGGTGTTGAGGATTGGAGCCTTCAGTGAGGGAGTTGAAGCTTCCTTCCAGTAGTAGCTGGTGAATTTATGCAGGGGGTAGGAGCTCCTTTCTGATAGGAGTTGGTAAATGAGTTTAAGGGGTTGAAGCTCCCTTCCAGTGGGTGCTGGAGAACGAAAGAAGGTTGTATCCTTCCGCACATGGGTTCCTGCATACTGGTATGAGTATATGCCAATACAAGATTGTAATATTTTATTTATATAATAAGAAAGAAGACAGAGACGACGAAAATGATGGTTTTCTCCCACATTGGGTTTCCACCTAAAATGATGGTGTTCATGTGTGTTGATATGTTTCTTGTACGTTGATGATATATCTACTTCTTACTCCTGACGGTTAATGTTTAATTAATGAATAATGAAGTAATGATGTACTTTTTAAAGATGAACTGATGATGAAATATATGAAAAGTTAGTTGACTAGATATACATTTCTTTCCTTTACCAAAGTTGCGTACATACACTGGTTGAATTAATGACAATAGCGTATGGAAATCGAATATGAAATGAAAATTTTAAATCGAGTTCAAAATACCGATTCACAACCCTTCCCCCCCCAGTATTTTTCCTAAACAGGTCTTCCTTGCAAGAGTTGATCAACTGCTCATCACCTGTCAATATTATATCATCAACATTTAAAACAATGATAATAATTTTATGTTGTACCAAAATATGATAGAGGTTTTGCATCTGCTTCACTTTTGGTGAAGCCCAAATCAGTGAGATAATTGTCGATCCTGGTGTAGCAAGCTTGGGGTGTCTGTTTGAGACTGTACAATTCTTGCATGAGTCTACATACATGAGACTTTTGATCAAATGTCTCAAAACATTTTGGTTGCTCAATGTACACTTCCTCCTCAATAACACCATTGATAAAAACAATTTTTACATCCATTGGGTGGATCTTCTACCCCATCTGCGCAACTGGTACAAGAATTGATTTGATGGATGAATACCTTGCTACAAGAGCAAATATTTCCTCATAGTCAATTCCCTCAACTTGAGAGAATCCTTTGGCTGAAAATTTGGCCTTATACTTCTCTATGCTTCTGTCTATTACATGCTTAACCTTGAAGATCCATCTCGAACCCACAACTCACATATTTTCTAGTCTTGGGAACAATTCCCAAACACTGTTCTTCATGATGGATTCATATTATTCCACCATTGAATCAAAGCAAATAGGTTTCTCTATTTCTTCCTAAAAATAGGATGGCCCAGTCTCTACAAGATCAATCCTTAGAGCCATGTAGCTAGTGTACCTCTCAGGTGACCTCCTTTTCCTATGCAAATTTGAAGGAGCTCCCACATTATCCTTCGCATCCTACACCAATCTATCAGCTTCCCTGGTTCTTTTTCTACCTTCTCTGGATGTTTCTTCTTGAGTAGATATCTCCACTTTGCCTCCTCTCTGTTCCTCCATTTGTGGTTGCTCCACAACTTCTCGAGCAAAACTTCCTAAGGATCCTCTTGAGGCTCCTTCTTTGGAGATAAAAGCTCCTATTCTAGTTGGATTTGAAGCTCCATCTCAAGATAGCACCACATTGCTTTCTCCTCATCAAAATTTACGCGCGTTTGCACAATTTTGTTTATAAGAGAAGGTAAGTACATACAGTAATTGTGTGGAGTTTTAGTGTAACCCACAAAAAATCCTAACTTTGCTGTCGACTCAAGGTTTTTCCTCGAATCTTTGGAGACATGGCAATAAACACAGGCTCCAAAAATTCTGAAGTGAGACACATCCAGATTTCTCCCTGAGAAATCCTCCTCTAGTGTAATCATACCAAGAATCTGATGCAGAATCTGGTTCTACAAGTAGATTGTGTTACATGCTTTTTCCCACAAATGTAGTGGTAGGTCTTGGTCATGTAGCATAGCTCTCACAACTTCCACAATTCTTTGGTTCTTCCTCTTAGCTACCCCATTCCACTGTAGGTTGTGGGGTGTTGTGAGATCTCTTCGAATTCCTTCTTTTGCACAGAAATCATTAAAGTCATTAGAAACATACTCAACTCCATTGTCGCTCCTGAGAGCCTTCACCTTCTTTCCGATCTCTTTCTCAACTAGTGCTTGAATTCTACAAATTTTAAAAATGTCTCATCCTTCTTCCGCATGAAGAAGATCCATCACTGTCTTTATCAATCATCAATGAAATAACAAAATAATTATGTATGACAATAGAGGTTGTCGAGAAAGATGCACAAACATCAGAATGGTCTCTTTTCAAGACTTCATGTGCTTTTCTGTTTCGATCATGGAATGTGGATTTCACATACTTCCCCAAGGTACAACCCTTGTAGACATCTTGTTGCTCAAGTGCTCCTTTCAGGAGGCCAATGGTTATTTATTGCATAATTTATAGGGCGCCATGACGTAAATGGCCCAATATCTTGTGCCAGAGTTCACTGACATCGCGAACCTGAACTTTATTTAACTTACTTCATAATGCAGTGTAATATTCCACATCCAACTTGTATAGGTTCTTCACACGAACCCCGATCTTCTTTACTTTTCTAGTAGCTATGTGCCTTAGAAAGGATTTACCTTTATTGAAGATTACATCATAACCACGGTCTTCCAAAACTACTACAAAGATGAAATTTTTCTTTAGGCTTGGAAAAAACATGACATCTTTGAGGCGAAGAGGGGATACCGACTCCCTCTGAAAGGTTACTGTACCAATTCCATTGGAAATATACCTTCCATCATCCCCAAGCTCAATATGCATATGGAGATCCTTCTCCTTTAGGTCACTAAAAAACTCTCTACACCTTGTCATGTGGAACGAGGCACTAGAATCTAAGTGCCACACACTCCCCATCACAGAGCTGACTATGCATTTAATAAGGGTGAAGTCTAGCTCAAACTGTGAGGCTAGTTCTTCACCTAATACCCCTCTTGAGTTCTTCTTGCTAGATGTTTTGTGTGGACACTTTGTAGCATAATGCCTGAATTCATGAAAATTGAAGGAAAAGCATTTCTTCTTGCCCCCTTGGGTGGATTATGGTTTGGTTTGAGATTTATTCCCTTTTCCCTTCTTTCCCTTTCCAACCAACGAAAAATTATTTTCATCCTCTCCCTTGGATGCGATTCCATCTCCGGTATTCTGCCTAATCTCTTCTTGTACCAAATCATACCATAAGAGTTCTTAATTCGGTAGCTTATCCCCCTTGTTCACCGAGTCCTAGTAGCTATGCCAACTTTTAGGAAGGTCTAGAAGAGCTAGGCTCACTTATTCATATTCTACAACATTCACACCAATCCCTCAAAGCTCATCCTGAACTTGTGTACATATGGTGAGATATTGTAGAATAATATCATTCTTATGCATCTTAATATTCGAAGTTTGTCTTTGAGGGCCAATTTTCTATGGTCACTACTATGCTCGAATAGCTTTTGTCACTACCTTCTACATTGTGAAAGGATTTTCTTTCCCATGGAGATTTGGGACAATGTGATCTCACGCTCCCTCTAAGATTATTCTCCTCGCCTTGGCTGCATATTTCTTCCATTAGGCTAGGTTCTGGGCATCAACTGATCTTGGCTTTGGAATGTCTATCTTGACATATTCCAACAATATGTTTTCATCAAGCACGACCTCAATGCGATCCTTCCACGCAATGTAATTCAAGCTGCCTTCCAAGGCATACTCTAATATCAATCCATTAAAGGTCATTTTTTCGATCTTGAGGATATCCTGCTACACCGAAGACACAAATTCGAATATGCTAAGGACCAACTTAGAAATTATTGTTCTAATGTGAATCCTTCTCTGATACCATGTATAAATATGGTGATATAATTGCAACCATTGAAGAAATTTAATCTAATATCAAGAGACACAATTCTACTCTATAGATCCGTGGAATTTAACTTAGATTTTAGAACAACACTCACAAACAATCAATAAGAAAACCACACATGCACAATATTTTTATAGGGGAAACTAACTTGGAAAAACTAATCAACCCTCTTTTCCTTAGTTATATTAATAAATAATGTATTAAAATTTATTGCCCACTCTAAGCACAACCTGCAAGTCAATAGCCTATCTCTCTGCTTAATGAGAGGCTCTAACCCAAACTTAGTCAACTTCTTCCTCATCTTGAGCCCCTATTTCCTTGTGAAATTCCTAAATAATCAACCCCTATTTTTTAGGATTTTTCCTCCAATTTATTGCACAATTCCCAAGGATTGATCATCTGACAGCATGCAACACCTGTACACTCAAACTATTTTACAACTGATTGTTACACTGCCTTGGAATCTCCACCACAGATGAGGAACTCAAATTCCTTGCATGCACTAGCTATTTTGAGTTGATTGATCAATTAACTAGATGATTATTGAGTTAGACTATTGTCCCACTGCATAACTAAACTTCCACTAGTTCCATTAACTGTTAGAACTAGTATAACTAAACACAATTAGAAATAACTGACATGGATTACTAAAATTTAGCAATAACACACGTGTAATTGAACTCCAAGTTCTCTAACTCAAATTTACTGAGCTAACTAAGTGACAAGATCCATGTCATGCAAGTTAACTGCCTCCAATCTGTTCGCTGATGTGGAAATTTCAAATTTTCTCAATTTGATGAGTTAAATTGAGCATTTCTTGCTACACTTCTCAACAATTTACACATTTACCTATGCACTTTTACTCCATGCAATAACAAGGAAATTTATTAGCTTCTGATAGCTTCCCTCTATCAAGGGAATTCATTCTTCTAAATGGGGTCTTATTTCTTATTATATCATTGAATTTTATACTATTTGATTTATCAATTTCTATATAGCTTTTATTGTCATAAATATATGTGACTTATATATGTATATATTTAAGGTTTATTATGTTTGAATTTTGTAAGTTTTTGACATTTTCCAATATATTGTGAGTCTTTTTAGGTTGGTTATGTTTTAATTTTGTAACTTTAAGTTCATGTTTGTTGAAATTTTCTACCATACTTTTTTATCAATTTCATATCTAAATAACAATTAAACAAATATAAAATGAATCAAATGAACATGCAAATTTATTATGCTCCTTAATATCAATATTGGTGATCATATATATTTTTCCAAAGGAAACATTGTGGAATCCACACCTTTCTTTCCTAGGATATTTCGATGAAGGTTGTTTAATAGTGAGCCACAATATTAGTTTGTAATATCAAGGGAGTCGATTGTATTGAACTTATGAGCTATGGCCTATCCATCAACATGTCTTATGTAGATGGCTCCACTTACTACATCCTAGGTTGTCATTAGGTGCAAAAGTCTTAATCACGATGATGATACTTGAGGGAAACTAGAGACAAGCCACCATTGTCACCTTATTGGCTTTGCCTTTCTCACTTTATATTTCAAGGGTTCCTAGCTAGGCGTGGCTTCCCTAGGCTAACCAAGCTCAATGTGTTATAGTGTATAGAAAAAAATAAAGCTTAGTGTTTATGTTATTATCCAATTTAATGTGTATGATTAATATATTTAAATTCACTTAAAGTATTATTCAAATTAGCCTTCAAAATTATCCAAATGCAACATAACATTAAGTAAAAGCATGTAAATTCTATGTTATTCTATAAAACTCAACAAAATTTCTTATGAAAGGATAATCATCACTCTAAATTTGTTAACAAGATAATAAATGCTAGACCTTCCAAAAGAGATCTATGAACAAACCACTCATTCAAAACAATAATAATAATGATTAACTAGGATAGTTCTAGAAAATTGACCAAGCATTTGTAACAAATGACTTTATATTTGTCAAATAAACACGTAAGTCAATCCAAACTTTGGTTTGATATTTTTTCTCTTTGTTTGGTAGCATGTTTATGACTTGTAGGACTAGCCTGTGGTCTAATAAATTGTGACCTAAGGGAATCTAAACCATCAAAATCACTTGGGGATTGCACTCAGACTAGGCGACATGGTTGGATTCTTTTTGGTCTCCTCTTGACTACCACATGCTTTGAACCTTGGTTGCTTTACAGAGTGAAACCCTTGAAAGGAAATTACACTAGTGGGATTTTTTTTAAAAAGACAGAGGGATGGGATTTGACCCACTTATGTGTGCATGGATCATGAAACCATTTTTAACATAGTTCATTTGGGTGTAACCATGAATTTGTTGGAAAATCAAAAGGAAGAAAGATTTTCTTATTTTGATAGTTACTTATGATTATCTTTAATTTCTTATTATCCTTTTTATCTTATTATCATCAAGCAACTACCAAAAACATAAGTACATGAAGTTCAACACATTAGAGACACATGATATAGGCTCTCTGCCAAAGCTATAGTCCTTCTTTAAGGGGAAAACCCAAAATTTCTCTTCTCTTCTCTTCCTTTAGAACCAAATCAAATGAGATAACCAAGACCTTATACCAGACCAAAATATCTCCTTTAATCCACCAAGTCAACCTCCCAAGATGATTAATCCAACTTCAACAATTAATTTGAGTCAAACTGCTTCAATTATGCAACAAACCCAGATTTCTACCCTACTGCAAATTTGCAACTTCGACCCTCCTGCAAATCTGCAACTTCAACCATCCTGCAACAATCTAGAAACTTGCACATGTGGTAAAACAAAGAGAATTTTGACTTCCTTTTTCTTGACAACTGTCTCCTTCTTCTCTAGGGTTATCTCCTTCTTTTCTAGGTATTTCACACTAATTTTCTTCCTCATGCAATTGTAGATCAATCTTTTCTTCATTGATGTCCAAATGAGGTCGAGTAGCACTACATTTATAGTCATTTTGTGAGGTCAAACTCCTTCAATGAGGTTGAATTTACTGGAGGATAGGTAGATTTGGTGGAGGATGCATAAAATACAATTTTGACTCAAAATTAAAATTATTTCTTGAAATACAAAGCCCAAGAAGGGTCTATTGCATGATGACATTGAAAAGGACTTATGACACAAACCCTAGAAGCCTTTAATGGAGGCTTTAACCTAGAAATAAAATGAATAAATCATGAAACCCATGCTTATAAATTATTTTTCTTTTATAAATATTTTTCTTTTTCTTTCTTTTGACAAATACATTACATCATGACCCAAATACAATTAGGAAGAATGATACTACTTATATTTCTTAACACTCCCTCTTACCTAGAGAGGCATCCATAATTGTTCAATTAGTACAAGGTTGACCTCATTTTGAAATGTTCTTAAGAAGAAAAGAACAACATACAAAATGCTAGAGATACCCTAACTGCTAAGGTATCCTTCCAATAGGGACTAAGATTTCATCTAAGAATTTGCCACTATAGGTACCATTAGGCTACAAACTTGGTATCAATCCAATAGGATATAGATACCATCTAGGCCTCCATGCCTTGACACCAAATCTTACCTGGATCCAGGTATCGACCCTAAACCAGAGCTCCAACTAATACCCTCCCTTTGGGATCTAGAAATCAACTGAGATCTCAATACTAACGAGGCCATGATGTCCTCCCAAGTACCATCACACAAGAAGTTTTATGTTACTTCATCTCTCCCTCTAAACAAAATCAAGACATCAAATTTTTCAGGAAGAGATCAACACATCCACCAATCTAAACATGATCCTAAAACTAGCTTCTTGTTGGGAAGATAACTACTTGTGCATTTGTTGGCACGTATTGTAGCTTCATGACCCCAATCAATATCAAACTTTCAATGTATATGTTTTCGTATACTAGCACAATTTTCAGGGTCTTCAATTATTTTGATGTTGCTCAGGTCATCATAATATCAAAACACATCTTGATGGAAACTTCATTCTTCAACTTTTCCAACAGCACCAAACTCAACCTCAACACTTTCCAAAACATCCAATTCTTGTTCACAACTTCATCAATCATGAATAACCATTTGTAGTGCTTTATCCATTCTCAAATATCCATTCTATCTTCATGGTATTCACTATAACTATCACAATATGCCCTTCCTCTAAACTGGGGAGATATACACCTCCTTTATCCAAGATTTTTTTCTTCTAGGGAACAAATCCATTAACATCTCAACCACACTCTTTCTTTTGCTTCAAATTATCGTTGGAGAACTTCAACTTTACATAACATTATTCCTTCTATCTTTATATGGCACCAAGGTCATCTATTACAACTCCCTTTTTCCATCATGCTCAACCTCATCATCAAGTATGAGGTAGGTAAGCATCTACAACATCTTAAAGATTATGTACTTGTAAATTTTCAACAACAAGTACATCCAAGCACAAATATATATATATATGAAGTCAACTTATATCAATCATAATAAATCAGACTTTAGATATCAAAAACTAAAACTATTTAGGTTTACAATCAACAAGGGTTACATTTTTCATGTCCTAGACTTTCACAACAATCTATGATAGGGTTTTGTCATAAACCCTAGATTCCTTTAACAAATATTAGATATTAGAAGCTAAATTCAATCATAGTGAAAACATTTTACATCTAGGATTTATTTATCATGCCCTAGAAACTCATATCAATCTCTATAAGAGTTTTGTTGTAAACCCTAGACACAAACATCAAAACTAAACTAATTACAATTATAACAGAAGCATCAAAACTTTAATATATATACAACAACCTAGTTAGGGTTTCAATCATACAAAAGCATAAGCACTTAGGGTTTCATTCCTCGACTATTAATTATTAAAATAGTTTTATCATAAACCCTAAAATCCTAGGGTCTCATCATATATCAACAAAAAACCCTAAGAGGATAGGGTTTCATCATAACCTTAGTAAACCTTAAAAATTAAAGAGATAGTGTTTTATAGTGATCGCTAAAGGTTAGGGTTTTACCAAAGTGAACAAAAAATAGAGACTATGACAAGGGTTAATTCAATCTAAATATTAGTCACCCTAAAAAACAAGAATCTATATGATTCAGAACCCTATACATGAGAGAGTTAGTAATGTAAAGTGTATTTTAAAAAGATCATACATTCTTATATGAAGAAGACTAGCTACAAATTATGTGATCCTTAAACATACCTTGAGTTTCTCCTTTTACAAACCTTGTAGGAATTTCTTATTGAATATCTCTCAAAGCTTCTTTCTTCCTTTTATTTGAGTCTCCCTCTGAAACTAGCTATAATCCTTTTTGCAAGCTCCCTCTTGATTTTAGAGTATTCTTGCAAACTTTCCTTTCAATCAAAACACAAGGGAGAGGATTATAAATAAGCATAAATGAAACTTAAACAAATAGAGGGAATCAATAATGTAAATAAATAAAGAACAAGATACTTATCTTTTGTGAAAAAGGTTGGGGAAGCTCCCTCTTGATCTTATATCAACCTAGACTTGTGAGGGATCCCTTTAATTCATCCAAACAACTCAGGAACAAAATATATTAAACTTATAAACCCTAGAAATCAAGAGATTGAAAAACATAAGAGAAATTATATAAGAAAAATGACCTAAACTATAAGTGAAGGATAAATGCTACTTAATAGAATAAGTCTTTGACTTTAGGGTCCTCAATTTTGACTTCTTTGGAGGATTATTATCAGTTGTAGCAGTAGCTTGATTGTTTTCTCTATTGTTGTTTTTAGGATTATCAGGGCATTTATTCTCATAATGAACCATCTTGTGACAATGATAGAATTCTATTTTAGAGAGGTCAATCTTCCCTTGATTTTTCTTTGGCCCCTTAAACTTCTTATATCCTCCTTTCTTCTTGTCATGAGAAGAATAGGCATTTTAGGCATTTTATTTATTTTCTTGCTTTCCTTATACAAAGGAGAGACGATCTTCTTCTTGTATACATGCAAAACACATTTCTTTGAAGGATGGATAATTCTTCCAACTACTAATTCCATCTGCAAAGGCATTCCAAGATTTTGGTAGTCCTAGAAGGGCAACAATCACAAGTTCCTTTTTAGGGGAAACTTCATCAATTGCTTGTATTTCATCTCTAATACAAGAAATTCTTACAAAACATGAGGGTACTATATCATCCTTTGTCATCTTAAATGTTTGAATTTCATTATTTAGGCTTTCTACTTTCCCAATATTCTTGATTGTAAATAGCTTTGAGAGTGCATCATACATATTTATTGAAGAGTCTAGAGTGGATATGTAGGGAATCAAGTTGTCTTTGACTCCATCCACTATTAAGTTCATGACAAGAATGTGAGTTTCTTTGTTCTTCTCCTTTCCTGCATCATTTGAGGGTTCCTTGAATTTTACTAATACAAATCCAATACCTTATTCTTTGCAAGGATGAGGTCCATCATTGTCTTCCATTCTCTATAGTTAGAGGATCCTTAAAGCTTATTTTAAGATTTCACTGATGAGGCCATAGGTGAACTTATTTGATGAAAACTATATATCCTTTTAAGACTTCCTTTCTTCTCTTGAATCCTTCCTTAAGATGATGAGAGTTATTGACCTTCAAGCTACCTTTTTCCTTCTTCCTCACCATAGCTCCGGTACTATGTTGGAAAATAAAAAGGAATAAATATTTTCTTATCTTGATAGTTGTTGAGAATTCAATAGGGCAAAGAATGTGTTAATCATATTTAACTTAATAATTGTTTGTGTTACCTTTTTCCTTATTAGCTTTGATCCTTATTATTATAATGTGAAGTACATCAAACAACTACCAAAACAATAAGAACAATGACACAGTATATAGGCTGCAAGCCAGGGCCAAAACTCCTCCTCTTGAGGGGAAAACCCTTAAATATCTTCTCTTCTTATATATCCTTCAATTGACAAATACCATGATCTAGTGACTCAGACAAATACCCTCCAAGATCAAGATCAACTCAGCCTCCTACTACAAGAAATTTGACCTCCTATTTCAGATCCGAAATTCTATCTCCCGTCAACTGTTGCAACTATTGTTGTTCCTCTTGAAGACTTCGATCTTCTTCGTATGGCCTCTTCTTCCCTTCGCTTGGATTTCCTTGAGACTTAGGGATATATATATATACCCTAAGTGACCTTCATTTGACTTATTTCTTCTCCTTCTTCCAAGATCGAACCAGAGATGTCCCTTGTGCAGAAAACCTTAACTTTGACTTTCATGTGAGAGAAAGAGCTCGCCCAAGCACTTCAATTTCTTTTGACCTCATTCTTCGTCCTTCTTCTTCAACCTATTCTTGTCCTCTTCTTCACATAGAATGAGAGATGAGTGAGTGATACTTTGGAGGAAGAGTTCCTCCGTTTATATAGGCCTCTTAAAGGGTAGACATGGCTCTTCATTTAGGCCAACTTGATAGCTTCTAGTCTCACTTGATCTTGGAGGTAATTTCAACACTTTAAAGACAAAAATAATTTTTATTTACAAGATACAATGTGTCCATTCAGGCCTTCAATATATGACAATGACTCTTAGACCTAAGACAAACCATAGAATCACTCAATGGGTATTTGACCTATAAAATAAAAGAACTTGAGAATGAAACCCATGCTCCAATAATAATAATTTCTTTTCATTTTATAATTTACAAGAACACATTTCATACTTATGAAAACCAAACCTAGTTACACATTTTTTGACAATAGTTACTTGTGTTATCTTTAATTTTTATTAGCTTCTTTTATCTTCTTATTATCAAGTAGCTACCAAAAACATAAGTACATGAATACCAACACAAAAGAGACGCAAGATATAGGCTCTCAGCAAAGGCTAAAACCCCACTTTAAGGAGAAAACCCAAAACTTCTCTTCTCTTCCTTTAGAACCAAATAAAATGAGATAGAAAGACCTTATACTAAACAAAAATATGTCCTCCAATCCACCAAGTCAACCACCTAAGATGATTGGTTCAAATTCAATAGTCAACTCTAGTCAAACTACTTCAATTTTGCAACAAACCCAAATTTTGGCCCTCTTGCTTAAAATTTTTGGCTCTATTGCAGATCGGCAACTTTAGCTCTCCTACAACAACCCAAAAACTTACATGTGTGGAAGAATAGAGAGAGTTTCAACTTCCCTTTTCTTGACAAATGGCTCCTTCTTCTTCGCTAGGGTTATCTCCTTCTTTTCTAGGAATTTCACACTTCTTTTATTCCTCAAGCAATTGTAGATCGAACTTTGTTTCATTGATATCCAAATGAGGTCGAGTAACACTGCTTTTATAGTCATTCAATGAGGTCGAATTACTTCAATGAGGCTGACTTGATTGGAGGATAGGTCAACTTAGTGAAGGAGGCATAAAATACAATTTTGGCTCAAAAATAAATTTCTTTCTTGACATACAAAGTCTAAGAAGGGTATATTGCATGATGACATGGACAAGGACTTATGACACAAACCCTAGAAACCTTCAATGGAGGCTTTGATCTAGGAATAAAATGAATAAAGCATGAAACCCATGCTTATAAATAAACTTTCTTTTATAAATAATTTTACTTTTCTTTCTTTTGACAGATAAATTACATCATGACTCAAATACAATTATGAAGACCGATACTAGTTTCATTTCTCAACAACATTCAACCCCACCTCAAGGTGCACCCATGGCTTCCGAGGCAAAAATTAATTTGTATCCATAGATGCAAAATTCCTTATGTTCCACTATTGGATTCAACCCCTTTTGGAAACTTTGATATAATATACTACTTCAAGGTAATTTCTAGATTTAAAAACCAATTTATTAAATGCCTTTGATTAAATATTGACATGAACTAAACTAGGGAAAGAATTACACAAAATGTCTAGGTTTTTAGGCCTAGGATGTTGTGCTTCAAGTCTAAATCTATGTAAAATTATATAATAAAGAGTAAACTCTAGATTTATAACTAATATTCAATAATTATTCTTCCTAAGCAATAAATATATGCCAAACTAATGCAAGAAAGAGCAATATGTCTAGGATATTTGGGCCTAGAACTCACAATATTAATCTCTGTAGTAAACAAACACTATAGTTGTTTACACTTAAAATGTAAAATATACTATGTATTGTAAATAATATATATTGATAGATGATAGTATGATAAGATGATGTTACACATGAGAGACCTTGTTATAAATACTAGGCGGAGTGCACTTTCATAAGAAGAAACGTGTCTCTTTGATAAGACATACCTTTACACCTTTTTGTTAATTATTATTTATTGTTATGTTTGCTACATTGCAACCCTCTTAAGGGATGCATTGTTGTCAAAACATAATGAAAAATATTATTTGTAGTTGCACACATCGCTTCACATATATAATTTGTGATTAGTAACTATCTTGGAATCAGGGTTTGATTTCTTCATCTAGATTGTCATTGTTAACCATTATGGAATTGCTTCTAATAATATAATTAATTATTTTATTATAATATGTTATAATTATATTATGATATAATTATTTAATTAATTATATTTTAAAACAATTAGCTAATCAATTATATCAATTATGATGGGGGTCATTGAATGATGTGATAGAAGGCGATGTTAGCAACCAAATGTCATCAGTAAGGATGGAAATGAAATGACAGGGTTGGCGACAGAGCGATTCCGAGCAGATGCAATGAAAGATGAGACAAGTGGGTGGCGATAGAGACAAACGATCAACATACAGAGTTGGTCGCAAAATTTACACAATGGGGACAAGCGTGAATGGTTGGAAAAGTTTTGATGGTAGAAAATTAGAAAGATGAGTCGTAGGAATGAGCACAGTGGAAGAGGCGGCAACGACACGATGGTGTTGGGGGTGTGGACACTGGTTGAGTGTATGGAAGGGTTCTTATGCAGAAGGCCGAGCTGGTAACCTGTTCGTTTAGCACAAGTTGCAGAATTATCCTTGATGGATTGATAAAATTCTTGTTGACAAAAATTCAAAGTGCAACTCACAATAAATTCCTTTCTGTTTGTCCTTTCTGTAAAAACATCTTTCTGAAAGATGAAAGGTTTTAAAATTACATGCAGTCTATTAGGTTGGTGTTTGTTGAACACGCCTCCATGCTTTGTGTGATTCTCTTTGTCTTTTGAGAATCATTAATTGAATTTCTCATGGCTATAAAATAAAGTTGGCATGATAAGATGAAATAATGCCCAAAGTTATACCATGTTATTTTAACTAGGAGTTCCAATAAGCAAGAGATGATTTCGGCAATTGAAACCACCATTTTTTTTCCAACGAGAACTATATGCACTTTTAATGGCTTGAGATTAATCTAAAATGATATCTTTCCATTTGAATTGCTTGAGGTGCTTCTCATTAGTTACTGCTACCTGGTAACATGTAATGAATATGTGGCAACTTACTTGCCTTCGATAAAGTTGTTTAGGGTTTATCTTTTTCCGAAGTATAATATGTTCTTAAATTCTACCCCAATAAAAGATAACATTCAAATTAGGGCATAAATTGCTAATTTCATCAACCTAATTATTCAACATAGAAGAGGGTTCAATAGCTTGGTTTGTCTTTCCTAAACCCATCTCATCAGCTAGGATGTAATTCAATCCATATTCATAGCAATTCGCAAGCCATTGAAGGCCCTTCAATTGGTATTCTTTTAAAATGCCTTCGAACATATTTTTTGTTTGAACAAAGAAAGTTTGAGCCATGGATAAAGGATTAAGAAAATCCATGTCATGAGAGCCTTCAACAATATCCTCTTGTGACAAGCCATTAGTACCCATATTTTGAAACTTCAAACATTCACTATCAAACACAATTATTATTATTTTTTTGTTTAGAGGCAATATTTTGTGCAACTCTCAAGGATTTCTCCTTCAAATCAACCTCTTATATATCTTTATCATTTTTTAATGTCTTGTATGACTCTCGTGCCACATATTCCCCATCAATAAAAGCTCTAATAATAGGTTGAGAACTTGTCTTGTTCTGCATAAAATGACTATAGAGCTCTATTTGTGAGAGTAAAAAGCTCAACCTCTGTTGTTGTTTTTTTGCTTCTCTAATTTTTTCTTCGCGCTTTAAGGGTTTTTTTGCCTCTTTGTATTTATTTTTCCTTATCTCAACCTTCTTAGCACGATATTATTTCTTTTTATGCTATGTCAGGAATGATTTTTGGTGTTTTGGAAAGTCCCTTTTCACAATGTTGGTCTAGTCCTCTCTAATTTTCTTAGAATATTTCCTTACAACTACATCTAGAGTCTCATCTTGTTCATTCATTGCACGCTATTTTACTTCCTCATCTATAGATTCTACATCTTTAGGTGTTGTATTTTCAATAATTTCATCATCTTTGACATTAAGGCCAACTTCTAAAGTAGGTGTTGAATCTGGTGTTTCAAGAAGCTTTAGCGATTTTATTTCTCTAATTTCTAGTAATAATTTTAGATTAGTTTTATGGTCATCCAATACTGTTTGGGAAGATTTTCCCGAGATTTCTATACCTAAGGCTTAATGGATGGATTGTGCAACAGTTGAACAACTAGAGGGTCGAATAGCTCTAATACCACTGTAGTAAACAAACATTGTATCTATTCACACTTAAAAAGTAAAATACACAATGTATTGTAAATAATATACATTGATAGATGATAGAATGATAGGATGATGTTACAAATGAGGGACCTTGTTATAAATACTATGCAGGATGCCCATTCATATGAACATATGTGTCTCTTTGATAAGACACAAATATACACCTTTTCGTTAATTATTATTTATTATTATGTTTGTTACAATCTCAAATATGTATGTGTGATATTATAATATGCCAAAATCATATTTGAAACTAGAAATTTATATCTCTTTAAATGATTTCCAATTAGCACTAAGAAAGAGACCTAGATAAGAAAATGTAGGTTTTTTTTGGTAGAGGTGAGATGATTTGCTTTTAGACTATTATAATGGTTTTATATATATATATATATATATATATATATGATTATTATGAACTAGCAACAAAACACACTTAAAGGCCCCTACAAATAAAGGTCTTGTAAGGTTTTGAAGATGATTTCAAATGATTTTCTTGAGGGAAGAAAGAAAATTTTAGGATGCAACCTTTTAGGGTTTTTATGGTTCAAATATAATTTGATTTCTAGATTAAATTTATTCACTAAATTCTAGATTGCAAAAATAAACCCAAAAAGGGTAAAATATATGAATTTTGGATTTTTTGAGATAAGAATGGAAAAAGACTAGTGCCTTGATTTGTTTTGGGGAATGGGGTCGAGATGCACTTTGACGGGTTGATTCTTCTAAGGATCTAAACGGAAAGTAGGGATATTAAAACATGATCTTATAAGTCCTGTATCTAGTGAATGAAAGAATTACTACCAGTAATTGAAAGGAAGGAATGACCTCCAAAGCCACTAGGGATTGCATTTACTTGATAATGGAATGATCATTGTGTTATCACCAAAAATTTATCATCTAGCCAAATTTACTAGATGGATCGAAGTACAACATGTAAAGCCAATTTTACCATAGTAAAATTGCTTTCACTGTGAGAAGTTACTTAATAAACCACCTTTGTTAAGCAATTTATAGTTAAACCCATGAAGAATAATTAAATAAATCACTATTTATTTGATTTTCTTCTTGGAATAATTAATTAAACCATTGTTTAATTATTATTCCTTGTCATATTTGACCCAATCATGAAAAATAAATAGAGAAATCATTAATTATCTTATTTTTCTCCAAGAATAATTAATTAATCAATAATTAATTATTATTCTTTGTCAAATTTGACTAAATCCCTTAGGAATAGTTAAATAAATCCTTATTTGTTTATTATTCCTTAACTAATTCCTTGAGATGATAAATAAATCATTTATTCATTTATTATTTCTAAATAAAAGTTTAAATACTTTTTCCCTCCTAAACAAATATAATAAAATATTCGAGGTGGTTATTCCAAGAATGGGATCAATAATATTTTATTATTGCTCATTAT